>JAJOOI010029868.1:0-11669 GCA_029582585.1 Solanum bukasovii | reverse complement strand
TGCCCTTTCTTTATATCAATGCACATTGAAATGAGTTACAAAAAATACACATACAATATAGGAATGGTCATATTAATTGTAGGGGTAAAATGGAAAAGAATTAATTAATTCTATCCTAATTTAATAAGTGCTCAAATAATATGAAAAAAAAAAATTTAGTAAGATTCTCATCTAATATGGGACGGAGAGAATAACAATATAACTTTGTTAATGTTGGGCCCGGGCAGCGCCCGGGCTTTCGTTACTAGTATATATATATATAAGACAATGTATAAAGATGTGTCTATAACAAAATGACACTACTTGATGAAAATAATCTAGTGACGTGTTGGTTCATTGTCTGCTTTTGGTGTTTTAGGTTGGGGATTCAAACCTTATCCTAACTTTATTTTTGCGAAATATAACATACTCTAATGCTTTAAAATGTGGTTAGGTAGACATACTCATGCTTAAAAATGTGATTAAGTAGTATTGAATTTAAGACTTCTTCTAGCTTAAAATTAATTTAAATTAATAAGTCAAGGATGTAACTTACTTATAAGTACGACAATTAAAATTTTAACTTTCCTTCTATAAAATATCAATACTATTTACTACAAATTCTGCATATGTCACTGAGTATGTCGATACTAGAGTATAGAATTTTCATGAGGGTGTTCTATTTTAATTTTGATTTTCTCATTTAACTAATACCCCATATATGTTTATATTCGGTAACTTTTAGGCAAACATATACTCTTTTTCGCTTTTTCTCTGCTTTTGCGTTGAGATACACACACCTCATGAAAAATTAATCAGTTTTAAATTTTACTTTTGTCATATATGACTTAGAGCAGTCATACATTAAAAAAATTAAAAATTGTGGGATTAGCTTTTTAGAATTGTCGGTATTTTAGGTTCGATTATTCGGTTATGTCAATAATTAAAAATTTAATTAAAACTATGGTTGCAATTTGAAAATATACATATATACAAGGAGAAGTAATAATATTAAATCTCTTAAATTTACTATATAATATAAATCACAAGTAAACATATGCATAATACTTAGATGTCCAAACTAAAAGATAAACTAAATCATAATGAAAGATAATAACTAAAACGGGACTAACATGTATATATGTAAATAAAATAATCCAATTTTTTCATTTTTCAATTTTTATTTTCTTAAATTCGAAATCAAACCCAAAATCCAATAAAGTATGTTATTAATTCAAAATCAAATAAAAAACCAATCCAAATTAAAATTTGATTCGATTTTCTACACTTAAAAGTAAAATCCAAATTTAAAAACCGATACAGTGTGGACATTAATGAATTACATAAGAATGAGGAGAGATTACGTACGTATTATTCACTTTGTACCTCAAAATATGCTCAAATATTATATTGAAAAAGCTATGATATTAGTAGCAATAGAATCTTATCTTTTTAAGTGGCAACACGTCAAGTCCATGCCATAAATTGTCACCAAATAAAAAACAATGGACAGAGTGAACTCTAATTCTGTAATTCATATAGTTTCATATAAATTTATGAATTATATAATTGGGAACAAGTTGTCTTGGCGGTTACCTTGAATAAAAATAATATTATAATAATGAGATAACAAATCTTAAGATATTAAATTAATAAAAGTACATTCAGATTTGTTAAAAAATCGATTTATAACGCACTCTATTATCTTTAAAATGAAATGTACGTTGACTAAAATCCATATTACTAGGGAAATTGCTGTCCAACCTGTCATTTTGTATAACATCAATGATGAAAATATTTTATTTTTCTATGACCATTTTTCACATTCATGTGGATGGGCGGTTTGACACTCACAAATCACAATGTCCAAGGAAAAAGATTTTTTATAGGTTAAGAAAAGGGGAAACAGGATAAAAAATACTCATAAACTATTAAAAATGGAGCAAATATATCTTTTGTTAAATTTTGGTATTAAAAATAGGAAATTTTTTATAATAAGATAAATATGTGTTATATATTTACTATACACAGATATAATTCTAAAAATTACATTACACAAATATATTAAAGTTTTAAAGCAAATCTTTCCCCTCTTAATGGAGTGTAAGAGCAAGTTATAGCATATGATCAGTATTTGTAGTGTTGATAATAAAATATTTGTATGATTTGATATTTTAATGTTTTCTTATGCAAAGATAGGAAAGGAGATTTTTTAGGAATTAATTGAATATTGTTCATATTTAGCCTACTCAAATAAGGAAGAAATATAACTAGTTAAATCATTTATACGAAAAATATTATATCTAAAGTATTTCTCCTTTACTCATTAATTATATAAAGCATATAATATTAGATTAAGAATCTCTTTGATGTTGTTGTTGGGAGGCCAGAAACACTTATTTTAAGAAAAAACATTTTTGTTGAAAAATTAAGTGTTTGGCAAGTTAGTAATAGCGCTTTTAAATGAAAACAAAAGTAGTTTTCCTTTTGTTGGGAAGAAGCTAAAAATTTCTGCTTTTCAAAAAAGTAAAATAAAAAACAAAAAAATTATTTTTCTCAAGACTAAAATAACTTTTTCATATATACATATTTATCAATATATTTTCTTATTAATTAATTAACATATTTCATAAGTTTGGTTAAATTTCTTTTAAGAATTTTTTTTATATATATATAATAAATTTTATAACGTTTATATATTATTATTTTATATATTATATATTTTTTTACGTATTAATTTGTAGAATTAGAAAAAAGGTAACAACAATATTTTTACAAGATTTGAAAAAAAAAATAACAATTAAAGATTTCAGCCTCCCAAAAAAGGTATAATATTGATTGAAAATTTAACATGTAGATTTTAATTTTTTAAAAATAAAAATTTAATTAATTTTTTTATAATATATATTTAAAATAGTTTCTCTCTATAAAATAATGTTAATATTAGAAGTACATTAATAGTTATCATTTTTTTGTAATTCGTCTATTAAAAGCACTTTTTTTTAAAAAAAATTGTCAAACGCAATTTGCTTATAAAAGCACTTTTCAAATGAATTAGCCAAACACAACTTATTATTTTTCAAACTTTTCTAAAGAGTCATTTTAAGCAAGTGTTTCTAAAAATACGTTGTATTTAGCAGTAATGTAAACAAGCTCTAAATAAGTTAAAGAATAGTTGTAGATTATGAATTTTTAAACTTATTTGCTAATATTTATGTAATCTTTCCAATTATATAATAATTATAAATATAATAAATAGTCCAATTTTGTTGGGCTAATCCATTGAATTAAGTTACAGATGATAATCCATTTTTGTAAGTTGAAGTGCCTTTTTTATCCTAAATTAAAGATGTCATTAATGTGACACACCAAATTAAGTAAAAAAAATAATAAAATCATATGCCACACATCAAAATAACAACATTATGTTTAGTCAAATCAAGAACCACTAAAAAATATGTCACGTGTACAAATGACATGTTAGGTCAATTTTAATATAATTAGTCAAACAAAAAGTTTGTTCTTATCCCAACTCTTCCAACTATAAATAGATGTCTCATACTCATGATATGTTCAGCAGATCTAAACTATATTGAAACATGAAGACTATGAAGGCAATGATTATAGTAATTTTCTTCCTTGTTCTTTTTGTATGCTCTAACATTGGTGACTCTTCATTTGAAGATACAAAAGTGAAGGGGCATTTTCATGTTGTTAATGGAGATCATAAAATTGCCAAATCTCCTCTTGGGATGATGCAAAATAGAAGAGTGTTTCCCCGTCTTTGTAATTGGTGGTGCTTTCCTATATGTCAATGTTGAATAAATTTATTAGACATGGTGGTTGATTGGAAAAGAAGAGAGATGCTTATGTGTTCATGAACATCTTTTATGGCTAAATAAATACCTTTTGCATCTCCAATTCTTCTTCTTTTTGTTATACTTTCGACGATTGTTTTGTTTATCTAATCTTGATTTTAAATTACAGATATGTAAAATGTATCAAAATATCATTTGTCCTTTAATCTTGTGATCTTAAACATGTGTGAAATAATAAAATTTAAAAAAAATGAGACATTTTTTCTAAACACACACACACACACACACATATATATATATATATATATATATATATATAAGTATTTATAATGTATCTTGTAACCTCTATCGCAATTTATATCTATTAATATATGCACTTAAAATTTTATTTTAATAATAAAATACATAAACGCTAACAAAAATTAATAGTTCACAGATAGCTTCACGTTTTGGTATAAAAAATATTTCAAATCTTTTTTTTTTTTTTGTTAGAGTATGTCAAAACTGATAATTATGCTATTCATTAAGATCATTCACTCTTATATTGACAACATTAACTTTCATACATTGTGATTTATCCCCTAATTAATATCTATATGAGACATTTTCATTTTTAGTCTATCATGAAAATAAATTAAAAATTATTGACAAATATTTAACGACATTATCAATATTTTATCTATATTGCATTTCACTTTAGCGAAAAATCCAACTCTCTTATTTAAAAGTTTATTTAGAATAGTCAAGTCTCTAATTAATATCCTTGCAAGCTGAAATCAGCTCCAAACCAAAATAAATTTAAAACCACATTGAATTCGTATTTGACCCGCATTCAATCCGTTTTTATCAATTTAATTGCAGGTTGAAAAATAATTAACACATATTTACTTATATTTTTAAAATGGGCGAGTTAAATATGAGCGAATTAAAATGGAAGGGTTAAACAAATATGGATTGAAATTATCATCACTAGCCGTAATTATTATTAGGGAGGCGATATAAATACTACTAGTAAACGAGTAAAATATTTCATAATATACGATCATTAATTAAATTACATAATCTACAAATATATATGATTTAACATCATAAATCAAGAAATATTGCTATCGAAAAAATGCTAAAAATAAGGAGTTTCTTATATCAGTGATAACGAAATTAAATACATATCAAAACATAATACTTTTCTAAAAAATATAAACATACTCAACTAGCATTCTAATTCATAAGCAATTGGTCGTTGAATCAAAGAAGTCAAAATAAAATTCCTCTGTTAGAAAAATCAAATATATCCCTAAAATTGATTATTTTTAAAATAAAAAAATTAATTTTTTTACTTTCGTGAGACGAAATGTTATATCTAAAACATTTATGTAATAATAAAAATACATATAAACCACTAGAAAATGATTAAAATGGTCCTTGATATATATAGAGATTGAATTATTTTGGTCCTTCATATATATATGACCTTATCGAAATAGTCCTTAATGTATATAAAAAGATATTCATTTTAGTCCTTAACCCTAAAACTAAGGCTGGGCACCGGACCGGATTGTACCTGTACCGATCCGGTACCATTCCGGTCCGGTAGTCTTCGGGATGGAATGGGACACCGTGAACCGGTACTCGGAACGGAACGATATCACCATTTGATACCGGTGTACCGATACCGGTTTATCCCAGTTTATTCCGGTTCCGTTCCGGTCCGATCCGGTTTCAATTAATTATTTTTTATTAATTAATTTATATTTTAAAATTTATATATAGGCATATTTTCAAAAAAAAAAAGAAAAAGGATTGGATTAATATTTTTTTAATTTGTGTCATTGTTTTATCCTTATTTTTATTTATTTTTTTAAAATTACAAACTTAAGTTATTTAAATTACAAGTTATAAGTATAACTTATAACATATTAATAAGTAATAACTTATAAACTTCAAAAGATTCAAAAATTCAAATCTTGAAAACTTAAGCTCAAAAACTTTAAAATAAAAAAACTTTATTAAACTTAACTTGCAAATTTAATAAGTAAAAATTAAAAAAAATATCTTTAAAATAAACTTAAGTAAAATTACATTATAAATTTCAAAACAATTAATTTAAACTTAGAAAAATAAATAAACATTCATATTTTCGTAATTCAAAAAATCAAAATAACTAAAAAGAAATTATTATTTTTTGAAATAGCTATATGTGTTGTCCCGTTTATCCCATCCCATTCCATTCCGATCCGTTCCAGTCCAATTCCATCCCGGTATATAGTGGGACGGGACGGAATCTAGTATCCATCCCGATAATTACAGTGCGGTCCATCCCGGTACTGGTCAACCCGTTCTATTCCGGTCCGGTCCGGTGGTTCTGTTCCGGTTCGATCAGGTGCCCAGCCTTACCTAAAACTAACCATAAAAGTAAAAAATGTTGTTAAATTTAACAGTGGGGCCCTTGGTATTGACACCTAGCATACTTCTTCTTCTTCAATCTTCTCTCTTTCACCATTAGAGATCATTCCCATCTTCAATCCACTCACCTGCCATATTCTTACAAGAAAAGTTACACACATTACACTCATTTTTTATCTCCATCTACCTCCACAAAATAATTCCAGTAGCTTACATTTTCATACATACAAAAAAAAAATAAAAAAATGAGACCACCGACACAAATACAAACTAAAATAAATTTACTAAAATACTTAATTAATTCCTCTTAGAAGACTGCCATAAATTAACTTTTTCAAGCTTTAATTATATACTCTTGTTGAAACTCTATACGGAAAGGATATAGCTTTGTTGTTTCCTCCTTTTTGAAATTAATAATTTTTTCATGGTTTTTTTTAAATTTCACAGTTCATATAAAGGTAAAAATTGAACGGGACAGAGGTAGAAAATAAAATATTTAAAATGTTTTTTAGAAATTTAAAGAGATTTTAATTTGTTAGTCAAAGAGAATTTTGATAATGAAAAAAAAAATTGACTTCTTCTTCTTTGTCCAGTGAAAAAGAATTGGGTGAAGAGAAAAGATTTGGGGAGAAGGGTTTGTCACGTATTAATCTAACTATACTTTTTACTTTCATGGTTAGTTTAAAGGTTAAGAACTAAAATGATAAAAAAAATTATATACATCAAAGATTATTTTGATAAGCTCAAAATTATTCAAACCCTATACATTAAAAACCATATATACGAGATATATATTAATTTTAACTGACAAAATTAGCGAGTATATCATACCGGCAGAGATCAATTGGTTCGGGCCTTATTATGCTTTTGGTTATGGGCTGATGTCGACCCTTCGTAAAGTGTACTACTTGTACTCCTAATAAACTGCCAATCATGTACTACTACTTCATAAAAAAGAATTCATATCTTTTATAAGTATTAAAAAAATAATTTAAATAATATAATTTTACATCAAGGGATTCATTAACCTATCAGACTCTGTCTTGGACAACAATCAAAACAAATTAAGCTCACAAATTTTAAAAGTAATTAGTTTTTTTTCTACAAGTGTTCGGTACACACATTGAAGCCCGATTAAATTTAAATTCACATCGAAAAGTCTCATATTGAGAATAAAGTGCTCCTTAACAAAAACGACTCTGTATCTGGGGACTCAAGTCCGAAACCTCTTAATTAAGGATGAAAAATTACTAACCACTCCACCACAACCCTGAAAGAATTAAAATTGTCACCTAAATCAACTTTTTAAAATAACTTTATACAAATTATAACTATACTGAATGTTTTATTATATCACAGAATTTACATGTTCATATAAAACAGAAAAAATATTTTGTCCTATTATCAACGAAGGAAATTCAGTTGAACTCCTTAAACTTAATTAGTATGTTCACATAGTGAAACACCCTTTACTAAATTTTGTCACTAATTTTACTTCAGGTGCAGATTGAGTAGTAGTATTATAATCAACGTTTTCCCATCTCCGGCGAGTCACCGGCCTCGGTAGGTTTTCCGGCACGATGGTTTCTAACGAGTTCACGTTCCACGGTGGACACGATCTTTTCTCACTCCATTTTTGTATTGATTTTCCGGCGACATATTGTAGTTGCATGTCTCCGGCGATCGCAATCGTACTTTCTTGATTACCTAAAATTGAGCTGTCAAATTCTAATCCAATAATTACAACACATGCCATCCCTAATACACATTGATTTTTCCATGATTTTTCTTTTCGTTGCCTGCGGAAGAAAATCAAAATAATAATTTAAATAAATAAAAAAAGATAGAATATTATTTTGGCATGTATCGAATAATATCTGTCAATCAACCTATGGCCGAATTTTGATCCCAAAGAAAAAATGTCAATAAAAATAAAATGAACATTTTAAAGAGATTGTAAATATAAATATTTTTCTTTTAATAAATATATAATGTCGTATAAAATGAAACAGATGAATAGATTTGGATATGATGGACACACAAACATCCAAAAATGAAAAGCAAAGTATGATAAAAAAAATAAATGTATATAGTACTAGTAGACTCACCAAGAAACTTGAGAAGGTGGAGGAATTGAGTTATTATTATGATTATAATTAGAAGTAGGAGGGGGTTGTGGGGAGAGATTGAGGCATAGCTTTGTTGAAATAGCCATCTTCTATACTTTAGATTTTTTTCTCAAAACAAATGAAGAGGAAAACAAAGAGTAGTAGTACAATTGCTATAGGTACTATAATTTTTGTTTTTCCTTTTTGTTAATAATAGTGGTACTATATCTTCAATAGTTAGATAGATATTTATAATTTTGTACTTCGTTTATTGTTGAATGAGGCTTGGTGGTTGGTGGAGTCATTGGTCAGTTTACGCTAACTCACAAGGTGCCTAATTTCCCTTCTTCTCTTGACACGTGGGGTAGGACCCTTTTGGTTTGTTTCAATCAATTTGAGATACTAATTTATTAGTTTCATTGTTTCCATAAACATCCCTTGAGGTTACTCTAATTAAACAAATGGAGTACTACTTTTCGAAATTTTAAATTATAGTACTTCATTATTTAGAAACAATAAATAAAAGAGTAAGTTCACTATAGTCATTTTTCAAATTATTGAGTTTATTATATTCAAGTGATGATATAGTTATCTATTACTCATTAAGAAGTGTGTCAAATCAATACACGTAAAAATGGACGGGTAGAGTAACACCTAAGTGATAGAACAAGTTCGTCATGGAGATCATAAATTATATTGCATAAAAGACACAATTTCTTAAAGTTCATAACCAAATATCAATAACTGAATGACTTAAATTAACTATTTAAAACTTGGGAATAGTTTTGTAGTTAAAGAAATATTGATAAGATTTGTGCAATTAGTCCAAATATTCTTGCGTGTCAGCTTGTAATTCTTCTTTCCAGACCTTTTGCGTGTCTGATTTCAAAGTTCAAATTTCAAAGTTGAAACCAACAAAAATATGAAAGCTACACTTTTTTATAATCTTCCCATACCAATTGCTTGCACGCATTACACAAGACACCTAAAACTTTGAGGGATTGAATAGTACTCAATCATTTATATAAAATTTCATCTGGAAAATTATTATTTCTTCAGTCCCAATCTATTTTGCAGAAGTGAACTTTTGAGATTCAAACTTTGATGGTATATTCAATCAAATTTTATATATTTGAAAATAATGTAAAAAAATCGTTATAAATTATAAAAATTACTTATATAAAATATTTAAAGAGTATATAAATTAAGATCAAAGAAAAACTTGATTGATTTTTGAAATTTCAAATGTTGCACATAAATTGAGACAAATAAAATACAGAGTAGTACTTACTCCTGCAATATTTATCTATCATTAGAAAGAAAAGTAAGTACCTTTCTAAAAATAGAATCTCACGTTTATTTACCGTCGTAAGCGTAGCTCCAAAAATTTGGGAGAGGAATTCGTTGCGTAAATTGTTTTTCTTCTAAGGGAACTCCAATATTAGACGATGCCTATCATTTTCATTAATTTGTTGCACTTTTTATACTATTAATTCATTGTTCGGAACAATTTTCCCTTTCACCAGCCAATATTTACTTTTATATGTATTATCGTAATATATAGGAGTATTAATTAAACTCTCCCGTCTTAATATTTAAGTTTGAATAATTTTAGAAACCTCTCTTTTATAACACTTATATTTTCCTTATGATTTATATATTGAACTTACTTTTCTTATTTTAATTTTCTTGTAACAATTCTCTTAATCTAATTTTAGTAATATACAAATTTACGTTTGGACTTATTTGCCCCTTGAAAGTAACTTAAAAACCTTGGCCAATAAACCATAGGTTCCACAAAATCCAATGAGTATGATACATTAAGGCCTTTGAAAAATTACAAATACGTTGCTATGACCTATGGTAGATAGCATAGTCATTGGAGGATACTTATGTGACTTTCGAAGCTTTGGCTTTGATTTGGAATTGTACTTGTTCGAGAAATGATTTGGATTCTCCCACTCGACACAATGACTACATCACACTAATTTCTAAAGACATATTCATTAGTTGCGCATAAAATAAATCTCTTCTATAATGTCCAGCATACACAAGCCAACAATTTACATCATTACAACCATAATTTTGAGAGCAAATCAGTAATACCCTTCACGTGACACTATAAGAAAGAGGCTTATAAATGACTAACATTTAGTAGCAAAACACAGTGGTCTGTTTCAAAAACAAAAGCCCCTTAACGCTCCACTCCCCCACGAAGGGAGTCAGGGATGGCCCAAATCATTTGAAAAAAAAGAAGAAGATACGTTAGTCATGCATCCTAATTGGTGAGCTTATGCAAAAAAAAAAAAGGAAGCCGCGATCAAACTAAAATTCTGGAAATAAGTCGAACAAGTCAAAAATCTGATACCTCAAAACATACTTGTAACTTGTAAGGACCAGATTGTTTTGTGGTCCTTAATTGTCGGACGAAGGACAATTATGGTCCCTAATATTATCAATAATTGGTCCCTAATACTCTGAATTGAGCGGACTAAAAAAATTAACTCTTGAAAACATGAAAAAATAAAATAAAAAGCATTCTCTCAAATACATAAAGCCCTAAATACGTGTGAGAGAAAATTTGATGTCCGACGGCCAGAGATAAAAAGTATTCTCTCAGTTTTATACAAGTCTAAGGGTGTGTTTGGTAGGAAGGAAAACATTTTCCAAAAAATATTTTCCAATTTTCTCATGTTTGGTTGGGTTAAATGTTTTGGAAAATGTTTTCCAAATCAACTCATTTTCCTCAAATTTAAGGAAAATGACTTCCCTTCAAAACTTAAGGAAAACATTTTCCAAAACTCTCTTCCAACTTCAAACTACAATTACTTTTTTGTTGAAAAAATCAATTTATTTTGTCCCTACCTTTAGACCAGCCCCCCAACCAAACCCCCCCAAAAAAATAAATTTAAAGCTTGTTTTTAAATTCAATTTTTTTACCCACCCTCACCCTTACCCCTACCCTCACCCCCTCCCAAAAAAATATTAAAAATTATTTTTAAAAGATATTTCTAATTTCAATTTTTTTATTTTTTACCCCCACCCACTACCCTCGCCCCCCCCTATCAATATTTTTATTGTTTTTAAAAAATATTTTCAACTTCAAATTTTTATTTTTTCATCCCGATCCTCGATCACCCACGCCCCCTCCCCGACCTCCCCCCCCCCCCAAAAAGAAAAAAATTGTTTTTAAAAAATATTTTCAACTTCAAAATTTTATTTTTTCACCCCTACACTCGATCTCCCCCTCCCCCCAACCCACCCACCCCCTACTCGCCACCCCTGCCCCAAAAATAATAATTTAAGTTTGTTTTTAAAAAATATTTTCAATTTCAATATTTCATTTTTTCACCCCTACCCT
>JAJOOI010029867.1:0-11745 GCA_029582585.1 Solanum bukasovii | reverse complement strand
AACATATTAATAACTAATTCATGATGATCTGCTGTAATTCTAGAAACCCTAGGTCTATTCATAATCATGGAATCAAGAATCTGACTGAATTCTAGGGACCTAATGGGCGAAAGGAACCCACTAGTGAAATCCCACATACCTGGTCTGACCTACGGTCCATGGATGGTGACCGTAGGTTGCACCTGCAACTTCTCGAAATCTGTATTTTTGGTCTGTTTCGAATACGGGGTGTTACACTTGCAGCCTTTTTTCTCCAACGAAGAGCGAACTCTCGATAGTTTTCTGTGGACTTCTGTTTGATCTTCTCCAAATAGTAGCGATCAGGGGAAACCTCTACATTATGTACAAATCTTTCAGTGAAATCCTTTGCGAGTGCATTCCAGCTTGTCCATTGTTTAAATTCTTGTGATGTAAGCCACTCCAGAGCTTCTCCATTTAGACTTCGACTGAAGAGATACATCAACAATGCTTCATTTTTGCCAACTCCCACAAGTTGATCATAATAAACTTTCAGATGTGTTAGAGGATTTCCAGTTCTATTAAAAGTGATGAACTTTGGCACTTTGAAACCTTCAGGAAGGTGCAAATCCAGATGAATGCATAAATTATTGTAGTTCAACCTCACAAAATCTGAAGAGTAATGAAGTTATTTTATCGCTTCCGCAATCTCTTCCTTCATGATATGCTTAGTCATTTCCTCTTTGGCCCTCCACTCCTTCTCCTTCTCTTCGTAGTGGTCAAGTTCAAAATAGGCAGTATAGTAAAGGTGTGGTTTGGTTTGGACAGGGATATCAAAAGTGACTTGTGGAGGTAAGGGTTGAGCGTTTGGTATATTTTGAATGCCTTTTGCAGGGGTCTAGTACATAAAAGGGGATGTTTGAGGATTGTTGACATTTAGGCCTTGAAATGGAGGGAATGTTTGAGAGTTGTCAGCATTTTGATTTTGAGGGGGATGGAAGACTAGAGGGTTGGTATTCAGGTTTTGAAGAGGAGGTGGTGTTTGGTATGAAGTGCTGGTGTGATGAAGATTTAGGGTAGTTAAGTCGATAGTTAGGGATTTTGAGCAGCGTTGGAGGGTGGGTTATTCAGGACATGTTCCGAGTTTGAATTCAGAGGAAGAAAATTGAGTGGAAGCCTTCCATCACCTAGAATGTTAACATCGATAGTAGGAATTGACAATCTTGCTTTTTCTAGAGCTCAATCCTCATTTCAACAATTTGTTGCTTCAATTGTGCAATTAACTCATTTTGATCAACGATAGAGAGCTGAACTATAGCAACTTAAGTTAGGCCAGTATTCTCACTATTTTGGGTCATTTTTCCTTTCAACAAATTTCTATTGGAGGAGGAATCTTTGAGACCTTTGAATGTTCAACCAATTTCTCAACACAAATAAGTTTTGAGAACCTGAGAAAAAAAAATAACTCAAAAGACAAATGTGTTAGCTTGTATAGATAATAGGTAATACAAGATACCACACACAACGTAATAAACACATAAAAGTTGCTTCATTCGAAGATAACTAACCCACAGATATAGGAGATGACTAAATAGACATAAATTTGTCCATTTGATTTTGGAATTAGTGAATAAGTAACGTCGACTTGAGTTTAGACAAAGTCGAATGTATTGTCGTACTTTTGATTTTCGATTGACATGCAACTCTAATTTCCTTGTAAGAGTTGAAAAACATAGAATTTTTCTAAAATAGGGACCGAACCTTGAAAGCTTGCCTACGTATCTTGCGAAGGAGAATTCAGGTCCCACGTAGTTCGACCAACTTGAATCTCTTTCGATTTGGGATGGAGGGTTAACTTCTTCTTTTTTCTGAAATGAGAAAGTAATATTTGAAAAATGAAATTCAAATTTTGTTGGGAAACTAAAGAATCGAAGAGTATTTAGACGCACTTCTGATAGTGACTTGATATTTATGCTTAAGGGGTTCTAAAAATAATTCGTAGAGTAGTGAGCTAGAATATTTCCAAATAAAGCAACATATTCCCATAAGCAGTTATAACACATAAATAGATATTGCGCGTTTTAAACAGATATGTGACTCTTTTGTGCCAAGGGTAGGCCTAACGATTTGAAGGATATATAACGTCGTTTGAAACATTGCATTGCCCCCAAAACCTAAATTTATACAAGTTTTACGAATAAACTGAATGGGGATACATAATAGGGGAAATAAGATACAAAATGATCAGTCCCGCGCAGGGTAGAATCCTAAACTAAGCTTCCATGGAAGGTCCTTCGTTCTTGAGCTTCTTGCCATCTCTGAATTCCAACCTCTTCAGATGCAATGGTAATTTGGTTCTTCTTTGACTTGAACAAACAATTAAACTCTCATCCCCATAAGACAATGTTTTGCCAAATGACGTATACATCTTTCAAATTTAAACACATAAACATGATTGTCTTTTATTGACCAATGGGCCAAATAGACACATGGTGGGCTTCTAATGGGCCCAACACGCCTTGGGTGTTGGGTCAACTTAGTTCAAATGTGGGATTTGGTTTCTCTCTACGCTAGTTGACTAAGAGTGGCTTTTGAAAGACCGGGAACCCATGTGGACAACTGAGCCTGGACTCACGACAACCATTGGATGCCTGATGAACCAATAAATTGCCGATCATTCTGGAAAAGGGTCGAGTATAAAAGGCCCGGTTGCGATTATGCAAAAACCCGTTCTTAATATACTATACATACAATGATAGTTTATAGCAATTTAACATGTAAAACATATAAACAATTCAACAATTAATAACAAGTAGTCAAATCAGTACGGTTAGAACTTAATTAAATCCCCAACAGAATCGTCATTTATGTTTTAGAAATAAAGATTTTTTGTTTCTAAAAAATCGACTTAACCTATGTTTTAAAGAAAACTCAATTTTCCATGAGAGTCGCCACTTAATTTTTAAAAAAAAATCAAGAAAACCTATAATTTTTTCAAAAGATTTAAACAGAATAAAATCATTTGAAATCCAAAGAGGTCCGAGGTTCAATTTACTTCCGAGAAGGTGTTAGGACCTCGAAATGTCCGCTAACTTGCAGTTGACCAACGATTTGACTAAAACTTTCGACTAACTTGAAAAATTGATTAAGAAATAAAACCTGCTTTTATTTGGAAGGAAATAAATCTGAGGAGATTTTTTAAAGAAACTAACTCATATTTTAACAAGACAACTAATAAAATAAGTAATAAATAAAATATAAATATTTTGAACATAAAAATAAGAAATGACTATCTTTTGGGTAGGTAATTAAATTAAAACCAAATTGAAAAAAAAGTTAGAGCTAAACAAACAAATAACAATAAAAAAGAATAGTAAAGAAATAAAAAAAATAAACTTGGACTCTTGTCCAAATTTCAAGGTGTTGGGCTGGCAGGCCCAAATTTTCTCCTCCTGTCCTAATTCTAGATAGTTCAAAAAATTGCCCATTGCACTTTGTTTTGGGCCTGACCCATTCTTCCATCTGGCCTAAATACTAAAATAAAGGGCTACAGCATTGTAGGGCCTTTGGCCCAATTTTCCTGTCCTAAAACTATCAAAAATCTACACAAATGTATGGGTCTTTTGCCCAACTTCATCAAAAGAACAAGCTGCTGCAATTTAGGGCTTTCTTTCTCATTTCTGTGACTGTATACAGTGTATACAACTTATAGATCACATTGTATACCGTTATATATATATCAGCTTCGAAACCTGGAAATTTAATTTTCCTGCCCTGTTCTTCAATTCATTGTTCAGCTGATTTGAAAAGGAAAATATTCGAGCCGTTATGGCTCTCTCGAAATGCAAGATGAAGGACATAGGAGTTCAAGATGAACTCGGGCAGATTTCACATGCAACATAAAAAAAAAACATAAAGTGACAACTCACGTATTTAATATAAGAAATTAGTGATGTACATACTCATGCTACTATTTTAGAGCCTAAACCTCACAAAGAAGACAAACATGATTCTCACTACTGCTTAATTCAATCAATTTAAGCATGAGAACTATCACTCATAGAGATACAATTATAAACCAAAAAGTAGTATGCAATAACAACCAAATACTAACCAGATATTATCAAACTTCCAAAACTTCTAAAACAAGAGAAATAAAATTAAAAATAAAAATTAACTATAACTAGACATAATTAGGCTTAACAGAGGAGACATAATAGCAAGATAGGGCAATCAAAAGCAATGCAAAAGGTAGAAAGAGCATACTATTGGAGGATAACACTATTAGGCAACAATACTTAATACAATAAGAAATTGAAGCTAAACAAATAGTAACAAACTGATTTGAAGAACTGGAAACAAATATCTATCCTAACAATTATATTTTTGGGTTCTCTCATCTCGATGTGAGTTAGATAGAACAAAAAATTATTTCACACAAGAGATTAGAACATTTCTATGCATCAGAACTTATCAAAAAATGAGGAAATAAAGATTAATTTGAAGCTTGCTAATATTCAGTTAACCAAAAATTGGACAATCACAACACCACAACAAGAATAGCCAATTTTAGATGAAGCAGATGATTGAAATAAAGTAGCAACTAAGAGACTAAAAAATAATTAAGCAACTATGAGAATTCAAACCATTCGAAAGGGCTGGATTTAGGCTAAAACAAGTTCCTTTTCGCTCATAGTAGAACATTAACCAAACTTAAACAAGAAAGCAGGTCACAACAAAATATAATCATCAATACTTAAGAAATCCAAAAGAACATAATATAAAATAACACAGAGATAATCCTCAAGCTGACTTAGATATAAGAATTAAAACACAATCAAGAAAACTGTAAACAGAAGACATAGAACAACTAGGAATTAAATGGAACAGAATTAAGAAAATGATTTAGCTCTCTTTGGGCAGCGAACTGAGACTAGACGAGCAGGAGACGACTTCACCACCACTGGAATGCAACTCCACAAATGTCGATGAACAGAACAGAAACAAACGAGAGCAAAAATTTGATCACCAATCTCTATAACTTCAAAACCTATTTCCTAAATATTTGTATATAATTGTGTATAGCTAGTAGTTCACTGTATTTTTCTCGAATTCCAACTAATTTTTCCCAAACCTTAACAAAGAAGAAGAGGGAGATATTTATAGGGAATTAGGGCAAATTTTAGGGAGGGGGTGGAATTTGAATTCAAAATTCAAAATTCCAAAGGGATAAGGGACGAGCTGGAATTTGTACCAATCTCTAACACAAAAATGAAATGGGTCGTTTGATTTTCGAGCAAGGACGAATGTGATGCGGAGGTGGAGACACCTGGAACAATTCTCGAATCATTTCATATGATTTGCAGGAGGAGAGGGACGATGCAAGCTGAGCACGAAAATGGGATTGATTTCACTGTTAGACACGTAATTCTGGTCTGGTTTTGATTTTGATGTTCTGGGTTTTCAGCGTTTTGCTTCTGGGTTCGTTGGGCCATCCTGGAGCTTCTGGAATTTCTGGAAGAAGAAGACACGTAGGGGGTCGGGTATTGTCGCTGGAATTTGGGCTGTTGATCGGTATGTTTAGATGGCTTGGCTACTGTTGTATGTTGTATTGGATTGTTGGTGGTCTTGGGTTATTTGATGTTGGGTTGGGAAGAAGTGAATTAGGTTGAGGGAAAATTAAATTGGGCTGCTGAAATATAAAGAAAATAGGCCCAAAGCTTGTTCTTTTGATGGGTTTAAGATTTTGGCGGAAAATTGTAATTAAACAGTGACTAAATTTTGTTAAAACTTGAACAAAATGAATTAACATAAATTAATTAATGATATTCTTAATCTTAATGAAATAAAATAATAAACTTAATTATAAACTAATTAATTTTAAAATATAAACTATTATATAAATAAACTAATTAACCAAATATTTAATTAAAACAAGATCTTTTTGAGACGATTTTCGAATAATCATAAAATATAATAATTATATACAAAATTATGTAAAACATATATAATATCTAAAAATTATAAAAAGTGACAAAACTAGTTAAAATAAGTTGCAAACTATATTATTATTATTTTGAAATGTTATAAAACTAATTATTTTAAATAGTTTGAAATTGAAGAAGCTCGAAATGATTAATTTATATTGTGGAGGTCCGAAATTGTGTGTCAACAAAGATATCAAGGTAGATTGTGTGTACCAAGGGTGGATGACTTTCCAAAGAGGATCATGGAGGAAGCTCATAGCTCAAAATATTTTTTCCATCTGGGTTCCACAAAGATGTATCGTGACTAGAGAAAAGTCTATTGGTGGAGTAGCATGAAGAAGGGTATTGTTGAGTTTGTTGCTAAGTGCCCAAATTGCCAACAAGTCAAGGTAGAGCACCAGAGGCCCGCCGGTATGGCTCAGGACATAGAACTTTCGAAATGGAAGTGTGGGATGATCAATATGGATTTTATTACGGGACTACCACGGTCCCAAAGACAACATGATTCGATTTGGGTGATTGTATATCGAATGACTAAATCATCCCATTTCTTACCGGTAAAGACTACCTTTTTAGCAAAAGATTATGTTAAGTTATATATTCAAGAGGTAGTCAGACATCATAGAGTTTTGGTGTCCATCATTTCAGATGGAGGTGCGCAATTCACCGCACAATTTTGGCAATCTTTCTAGAAAGATTTGGGTTAGAAGGTAAAGCTCACTACTATTTTTCATCCTCAAACTGATGGTCAAGAAGAGCGTACAATTCAGACCTTATAGGATATGTTGAGGGCGTGTGTGATCGATTTCAAGGGTAATTGGATGATCACTTACCTTACATCGAGTTTGCTTACAACAATTACCACTCTAGTATCCAAATGGATCCCTATGAGGCCCTTTATGGGAGAAGACGTAGATCTCCCATTGGATTTTTTGAGGTTGGTGAATCTAGGTTTATGGGACCAGACATGGTTCATCAAGCTATGGAGAAAGTGAAGATTATTCAAGAGAGGTTGAAAACATCGCAAAGTCGTCAGAAATCTTATACCGATGTTAGGAGAAGAGACTTAGAATTTGAGGTGGTCGATTGGGTCTATTTGAAAGTTTCACCCATGAAGGGTGTTATGAGATTTGGCAAGAAGGGGAAGCTTAGTCCCCGGTATATTGGTCCTTACAGAATATCCAAGAGGATTTACAATGTAGCTTATGAGTTGGAGCTGCCACAAGAATTAGCAGCAGTCCATCCGGTGTTTCACATTTCAATGTTGAAAAAGTGTATGGGCGATCCTTTACATGTTATACGGACTGGAGATATTGGTATTAAGGATAATCTATCTTATGAGGAGATTCCCATTTAGATTTTGGATCGTCAGGTTTGCAAGTTGAGAACCAAGGAGGTAGCATCGGTCAAGGTCCTATGGAGGAATCAATTTGTTAAGGAATCTACTTGGGAGGCTGAGGAGGATATGAAGAAGATATACCCACATCTCTTTGCTCCCGAAGAAGCTTCAAATCAAGGTACTAATTCCTTACTTAGTACTCTTTAAGATGATGTGATGTGTTATATATTGCATGTTGGGTGTGTGAGCTGAATGTTAGATGTTACACCCTTAGTTCTACTTTAGAGTGATCTCATTTGAGGATGAATGTTCCTAAGGGGGATATATTGTAACATCCCGCCTTAGAAAGAGCTAAAATTAGAATGACTAATTTGGAAAGAACCAAATCTGAAATTTTACAAGTTATGTATAAGTTGTGAGTTTTGGGACAACTTCTAATGACCATAATTTTCAGGACTTGGGTGTTCCATAAGATATCAAATGAAAGGTCTTGGAATCGTCTTTCCAACGCCACCGAGTTTGCTAAATTTCGAGCTAGTATGAGGGAGATATGCCCATTTGAAGTCAGGTTGTCTAGTTAAGGAAAGTTACCCGAAAATATGGAGGGTATTTTGGTCTTTTCCTTATCCCTTCAGCTTAAAGCGAATTTTGGTAATATTTAGGGGTCTAAACTGATTTGGTTCAGTTTTACAAATCCTAATTTATGCTAGGGTTTTGAGAGAATTTCAAGGAGAGGAGAAAAGGAGAAAAGTCAAGGCATTCTTCAAGTTTTCTTACTAATTGAAGGTCGTTTCCCCAAGTGTTTAACCCCTAAGAGTTATGTGAGTTCTCATAGTGTTGGGTTAGTTCACCACACGCCAATCATTTTATTTTCAGCGATGTTTCATTCTTGAAGTTGAAGAATTTGAGTTTTTAATTTCCTTCTTGAAGTATTGTTTCCGTTCTTGAATTAGGATGCGTTTGATGAGTTCTTGGGATAATCGTATGGAGTTTAAGAGTTTTTTTTAGTAGATTCTTCTGTATATTGTTTGGGTATTCAAATCTAAGTGATTGAGGAAGAAACCATTCGATTCTAGGCGAATTGGGGTTAGAAAATGTGTAAGAATTTTCTTCGGGGTTTTCTGGGCAAGGGCTGGCGCGCCGCCCCACCGACGCGCCAGCGGAGGGGATCTGTAGGTTGGAGCTTGGCACCTTGTGCTAGACAGTGTGCCCCAACTGTTGTTCTGTAGTTCAAGGGTTGGCGCCCTACGCCGCTCAGTGCGCCACGGTCACCTGCCCCCACCCTTTCTTCATCATTTAGTCCATTTAATTTCTTTCAAAGGGTAACTTTACTCACCTTTGATTCTAAACCTTTCAAAATACTTCTAAACATCTGGAAATCATCCATAACATAGGATCATAACCCTTGAATCCATAATTCAACTTCAAGGTAGAGCTAAGAGTCAAGTCTTGAGAGTTCTTCCAAGTCACTTTAATAAGTCTTTTACAATCGCTTTAAACTTGTTTGAAGAGTTGAGCACTTAAGTTTGAGAAAGATTAGAGTTGAGCTCATTCTCTTTAAAATGATATATGGGAACTAAGTATTCCCAAGAGTAAATGTTTTCACATTTAAGATGAGAGGAAACACCGATTTTCAAAATAGCTTTTGAGTAGTTTTGAGTACCATCTCTTTTAAGAGAATGATTTTTGAGTAATAATCTCAAACCACAGAAAGAGTTATGTTTTTAAACATATGAGCTAGTTAAATTTTGGGAGTAGTATTGAGCACCGATATGGGGACGAGTTCAGAAAACTCAAAGTCTCCATAAACGATGTAGCTAACGTGGGTAGAAAGGGTCATACTTTCAGATGATTCCTTATTGGTTTTTAGCATAGACTAGTGGATCCACTTAGTTAGTAGGTCCACCCCGGAAAAGTATAGGTCAGTTCTGGCAGCGTGGGCTAGATGTTTTATCATCACATAGCTCATAGTGATGGTTGTCGATTAGAGAATTGACCACAAAATTATTTGTATTTTTGCATACAAAACTGTGTTATATTGTATTTTCTAATACATTGAGTTATTGCCTAATATTTTAAAAGCTTTTGTTTATAATGCATCTTTACTACTACTTTATATTGAAATGAGTTGAGTATCCCTGAGTTTAGTTGAGAAGAGGTAAGTTGTTTCTTTATTTACAGTTCAAGCTTATGTCTTGTTTATATTTCCCCTCGCATTCTCGTACATTCCATGTACTGACGCCATTTAGTCTGCATCTTTTATGATGCAGATACAAGTAACCAGGATCAGCACCCAGAACTTCGTTGATCCAGTTGAGTTCCAGAGTTGGTTGGTGAGCCTCCTTGCTTCTGGAGGATCCCTCGGTTCTTTATGTTATGTTATTTCAGTTTGGTTAGGATGATCGGGAGTCTTGTCCCGACATCCCTCATAGTATTAGAGGCTTCATAGATAGATAGACATAGTTGATGAGTCTTTTCATTTTTAGTTGTTTATGTTGGGACTTGAGTTGCCTCTTTGGCTAGTTGAATGTTTATTTATGAAACATTCTGAATTTATCTTTTGAGACAGTTGAGTAAAGTTTATCTTTTTAGTTTACTCTCAATTGAGTATGTCTTCCACTGATAGTTGAGCCAGGCCAAGGGTTCCCTTTGGGTCAACAATGGCTCTCGAGTGTCGGTCACGTCCAGGGTGTAGGCTCGGGGTGTGACATAAAAGAAACTTAATTAGTTTAATGGTAATTTGACTTCTTTATTTTAAAACAAGGCTAGCTAGATTTCGTATTCTTCTCAATTGTTTATCATTATTTTTGTTTACCTTTTTTTTTGTTTTTCATTCAGTATTTGATATCTACTTTGGAGTTCAATTAATAGAAATTTATACCGAGAAGCATTTTATATTCAATGCTCAAATCTAAAACCTCTAATTAAAGTTGAATACATACTTACCTTTACATGTACCTATAATAATATTTTTTGTTTACTACTGGTCCCTCACCCTTCTTATTTGTTCCAAAGAAAGTATAAGCCATTGTTACGTTTCGTTTTTATTTGTTGGGGAATAATGGGGGGACTAATTTGACAATTGCAATTCAAACCCTACCTACCACACATTAATTAAATCTATGGTTCTAAATATTTTAAAGTCTTAAATAGATATACAATGTGATTGTGTAACACCTCGCTAAGTGAAAGAGCCAGAATTAGAAAGAGCCTTTTTTGGAAAGAATGAAAAATCAGGAAATTTGTTTAAGTTATGTTAAGTTGGACTTTATGGTCAACTTCAAATGACCATAACTCCTATCTCAAGATTATTTGGGTGTGCTACAGATACCGTAGGAAAGATATTTGGATTATCTTTCCAAATCCACCGAGTTTGTTAAATTTCGAGTTCGTATGAGGGAGATATGCCCATTTGAAGTTGGGAATATCTAGATAAGGAAAGTCAAAACCGGATTTTAGGAGGGTATTATGGTCATTTCCATACCCAATTAATTTATTTCATTTTTAGAAGTTTAATTGGGGTGTAAACTGAGTTAGTTCAGTTTACACATTTACCAAATCACGTTAGGGCTTTGAGAGAAGAGAAAAGGGAGAAAAGAGGAGAAAAGGTCAGGATTTCCTCAAGATCATAAGATTTTGTTGTGGATTTCGCCAAGGATTCAATCCTACGAGGTATGTGAGTTCACATAACGTTGGGTTAATTCACCCACGCACCAAACATGTTTATTTCAGTATGATTTTCATCCTAAAAGATTGAGAATTTGATGCTCTAGAGTTGTGTTCTTGAATTCCTTTCGTTCTTGAATTTGGGAATAGATTTAGGATTCCTTGAGAGTTTAATGTCGATTATTAGAGTTGTTTTGAATTAGATTCTAGTGTACATATACTGGGTAATTGAATCTAAAGACAAATTGAGAAAAAGAATCGAAATTAGGCGAATTGGGATTGGAAAACGAAGACGGAAAAAGTCGAGCAAGTTTTGGCATGCAAGTCCGCGTCACGGACTTGCTACCCCATTGTACAAAAATCACCTCCGTGTTGCGGGGAGGACGCGGACTCCTCTGTTTCAAAATTAATTTCGTGATCAAATATTTAAATGCATCTCCGCGTCACGGACTTGATTCCAAACAGTGATTTCTTGATTGTTTCTCATGTTTAACTATCTAAAAGCACTCCTAAACATCACGAGATCTTTCCTATCACAAATTATAACCTTGAATTCATAATTCAAATTCAAGGTAGAGTTAAGAGTCAAGTCTTGAGAGTTCTTCGAGTCATTTTAAGGAATCTTTTATAAACTTTTTAAACTTGTTTTAAGACTTAAGCATTGAGTTGATTAAGAGTAAGAGTAAAGTTATTTTCTTCAAAGATTATATGAGAACTAAGTATTCCCAAGAGTTAAAATGTTTCCACATTTAAACAAGAAAGGAAACACCGATTTCCAAGAGAGCCTTTGAGCTA
>JAJOOI010029866.1:0-11701 GCA_029582585.1 Solanum bukasovii | reverse complement strand
GTAAAAGAAACATTTGGACTATATTGCCTTTATTGGACCTGATGAAACTTTGTTCATGGGTAGTTCTATAACAATCAAATTGAAAGTTATGGAAAGGTCCTGCTGAAAAGGGCATTTGACAAGGTGATGACTCTAAACAATGTTTGTGTCATACAAAATTGTAAGAAATAGGAACAAATATCTGTGAGAAAAAGCTACCTCGCGGAGAGCTTTTCAAACTCAATATTTTTATTTGTTCTTACTTGTTTGAGTCAAACTGTTTGTGACATGAACACTTGGGACATGTCAATTACAAAACCTTGTAAGGAAAACTGATCAACTTAGAAGTTTTGTCTAACTTTGAGTGCAATAAATAAAAAATGTCAAGTTTGTGTGAAATCTAAGTATGCTGAGCATTCTTATAAATTTGTTGAAAGGAATTCTAATCCCTTAGAATTGATTTACACTGACATTTGTGATATGAAGTCAACACCATCTCGTGGTGGAAAAAAGTATTTCGTAACTTTCATTGACAATTGCATTAGAAACGACTATGTCTATTTGCTGAATGGTAAGGATGAAGTAATAGAAACATCTAGACAATATAACATTGAAGTTGAAAATCAGTTGGGAAAAAGATAAGAAGTGATAGGGATGGAGAGTATAAATCTCATTTTGCAGAAATATGTTTGAAAAGTGGAATAATCCATCAAACTGCTGCCTTGTTCACCTCAATCTAATGGGAAAAAAAACTGAACTTTGAAGGAAATGATCAACGCATTACTTATAAGTTCTGGTTTACCACAAAACTTGTGTGGAGGAACTATCCTTACAACAAAAGGGAACAACAAAAAGTTTTGCCTTTTCATAAAGAAAGCAATAAAAAGTTTTGTTTTTCCAAGACACAATCTATTCCATATGAGAAATGGAAATGAAGGAAATCCAACTTGAAATATTTCAAAGTGTGGGGGTGTCTATCCAAAGTCCAAGTTCCTATTCCTAAAAGGATTAAAATAGGACCTAAGACAGTGGACTGTAATAATAGACTTGAGTAGTCTAGTGAAAGGTCTAAACGACCTTGGAAAGAACAAAAGGAGAATGTACTTAATAAAGAGATTCCGAGGTGTAGTAAATGTCAAAGGACATCTACTTTCTTCGAATATGATTTTGTAACATTTCTTGTGTCTTCTGTAGACTCATCCTTTTAGACATATGGTGTTAATAGTGAGATTGGTTCAATCTTGAGCAATCCTATTGGAAGTTGGTTGATCTTCCCCCAGGAAATAAACTTTTGGGTTCAAAGTGAATCCTCAAAAGGAAAATGAAAGTCGATGGAACTGTTGACAGATATAAAGCAAGACAAAAACAAGGTCTTGATCTTTTCGACACATACTCGCCAGTAACTAGAATTACATTCATTTGGATGTTAATTGTGTTAGCTGTGGTATATGACCTCTAAATTCATCAAATGAATGTGAAAACAACTCTCTTAAATAGAGAATTGGAGGATGAAATTTACATGGAACAACCCGAGGATTTTGTGGTTCCTGGTAAAGAAAAGAAAGTGTGCGAACTTGTTAAGTCACTTTATGGACTAAAACAAACGCCTAAACAATGACATAAGATATTTGACCAAACTATGTTGGTAAATGGAATTAAGAATAATGGAAGTGATAAATGTGTCTACATTGAAATCACTAGGTCATTGTTTGTTTGTATAAATGGTGATATGTTGATCATCAATGGAGACACTAATGACATAAATGCTACTAAACGTATGCTAGAAAGCAAGTTTGGAATGAAAAATCTTTGAGTAGTTGATGCGATCTTAGGTATAAGAATCTTTAGAACTCCATAATGTTTAGCATATTCGTGGTCTCATTGCATTGAAACGGTACTTGACTAGTTCAAATATTTGGATTTCAATATTGTCAAGTCTCCAATAAATGTGAGTTTTGCATTACAAAAGAGTGAAGGCAAAAGTGACTCACAATTGGATTGTGCTAGAGTTATCATGCCCCGAGCCTACACACTGGGCGGAACTAGCACTCGAAGACCATTGATGGCCCCAAGCGAACCCTTGGCCTGGCTTACTTAACTCAACGGAAGACTCTACGCATGATTACAATGATCAAATGAACTTACTCAAATAGATTAATAGTAAAGCTTAAAATATTAGAAGAATTAAACATTCAACTTGGCCAAAATGGCAACCCAAGTCTTAACATAATATAAAATGAGAAAACTAAAGAACTAATAACTGACTGTCTATGAAGCCTCTAAAACAACTGAGAGGAATGTTGGGACAAACCCCACCACATCCTAATGAACTAAACTATAAAGCAAATAAAAGGGTCCTCTGAATGCAAGGAGGCTCACCACAGACTCGTAGTGCTCAAGCTGGATCAACGAGGCGCTGGATGCTGATCCTGGTTACCTGTGTCTGCATCATAAGACGATGCAGGCCAACTAGCATCAGTACATTGAATGTACGAGTATGCGAGTTGGAATGCTAAATAATACATAGGCTTGAAAGGATTCTGAAAGAAACACTTACCTTGGCTCTTCTCAACTCATGAATACTTAACTCAAAATAAAGCAATGAAACACATGTAATATATGAAAAGCTTTAAAAAACAACTGAAAACAACCTTAGTTCGTTAAAGACAAAACAATAACAAACTTAACTTTACTCATTTAGAAAGTAATATAACTTTTGTGGGAGATTCTCTAACCGACAACCATCACTATGAGCTTAAGTGCTAGTACAACATTTTACCTCACGTTGCCCAGGACCGTCCTATACCTTACCGTCAGTATAGAACCTAAACTACTAAGTGGATCCACTAGTCTATGCTAAAAGCACTAAGGAATCATCTAAAAAGTATGATCTTTTTTCTGCCCATGATGGCTACATGGTTTATGGAGACTTGAGTTAATATGAACTCGCATCCCCATATCGGTGCTCAATACTACTGCCAAAAATATACTTAGCTCATATGTTTTAAAATAACTTCTTTCTTTGGTTTGAGATAATTACTCAAAACTTAGCTTAAAAGCTCTCTTGGAATCGATGATCCCTTTTCTTGCTCAAATGTGAAAAACATTTATAAACTCTTTGGGAATACTTAGTTCCCTAATAGCTTTTAAGGAATGAACCCAACTCTTTACTCTTTGCTTAACTTGAAACTTAAGTCTTAAAACAAAGTTAGAACATTTGTAAAAGACCCTTGAAAACTTTGATGAACTTCACTTGACTTGACTCTTAACTTTACTTGAATTTACACTTTGCTTTCCTTGAATTTGAATTATGGATTCAAGGATTATGATTTGTGATAGGAAATGTCTCTTGATGTTTAGGAATGATTTGGAATAGCTAAACTTGAGAAAAGTTACGAAATCACCGTTTTGAAACAAGTCCGCGACGCGGAGGTGTTTCTAAATAAATGGTTGCAAAATTAAATTTGAGACAGAGGAGTCAGCGTCCTCTCCGCGAGATTTCCTTATACTTTCAAAAAAAGATTATTTCAAGTTCTTAGCTTCTTTCTAGCTATTTCAAGTTGCAAGATGTTACAATATCTCCCCCTTGGGAACATTCGTCCTCGAATGAGATTACTCTTACTAGGCTAAGGGTGTAACATCAAGTTCAAACACCCAACAAGTAAATGCAAACAAACATCATGCTCACTCACAATTTAAAGAGTAATGAGAAGAAAATTAGCACCTTGGTCTGCATTTTCTCCAGATTCAAAGAGATGTGGATATCTCTTCTTCATATCCTCCTCAGCTTCCCATGCAGTTTCTTCAACAAATTGGTTCCTCCAAAGGACTTTGACTGATGCAACTTCTTTTGTTCTCTACTTGCGAACTTGGCGATCTAAAATCTGAACTGGAATCTCCTCATAAAATAAATTTTCTTTAATCCCCACATTTTCAGTTTGTACTATCAATGAAGGATCTCCCATGCACTTCTTCAACATGGAGATGTGAAATATCGGATGCACCGCTGCTAACTCTTGTGGTAGCTCCAACTCATAAGCTACAATGTCAATCCTCTTGACTATGCGATAAGGTCCAATATACCGGGGACTAAGTTTCCCCTTCTTACCAAACCTCATGACACCCTTCATGGGTGAAACCTTCAAATACACCCAATCATTTACTTCGAACTTTAGTGGCCTTCTTCTAACATCTGTGTAGGATTTTTGACGACTCTGTGCCGTTTTCAACCTCTCTTGAATCACTTTAACCTTCTCCATAGCTTGATGGACTAAATCTGGCCCTATCAACCCTGTTTCACCAACTTCAAACCATCCAATATAAAATCTGCATCTTCTCCCATAAAGAGCTTCATATGGAGCCATTTGGATGCTAGAGTGGTAGCTGTTGTTGTAAGCAAACTCAATTAAAAGTAGGTGATCATCCCAATTACCTTTGAAATCAATCACACATGCCCTTAACATATCTTCTAATATCTGAATGGTACGCTCTGCTTGCCCATCTGTCTGAGGATGAAATGCAGTACTCAAGTTCACCTTTGAACCCAAGCCTTTTTGGAATGACTTCCAAAACTGTGCAGTAAATTGCGCACCTCTATCTAAAATAATGGAGATCGGAACCCCATGAAGTCTTACTACCTCTTGAATATAAAGTTTAGCATAATCTTCTGCTGACTTGGTAGTCTTTACCGGCAAAAAGTGGGCTGATTTCGTCATCCAATCGACAATCACCCAAATAGAATCATGTTGTCTGTGAGACCTTGGCAAGGCTGTGATGAAATCCATATTAATCATCTCCCACTTCCATTCCGAAAGTTCTATGTTCTGAGCCAAGCCACCAGGCCTTTGGTGCTCTACTTTAACTTGTTGGCAATTTGGGCACTTAACAACAAATTCAGCAATGCCCTTCTTCATGCCATTCCACCAATACACTTCTTTCAAATCACGATACATCTTGGTGGAACCCGGATGAATGGAATATCTAGAGCTATGAGCTTCCTCCATGATCCTCTCTTGGAGTCCATCCACCATAAGTACGCACAATCTACCTTGATATCTCAATACCCTATCTCCCCCTTGTTCAAAAGCTAATACTCTTTGCTTATGAACATATGCTTTTAAGTCTAGCAAAATTGGGTCTTGGTCTTGCTTCTCTTTCACTTTTGACACTAGTGATGATTTTTCTCCGTTCGTCACCACTATTCCTCCTTCTGTGAAATCCATAAGTCTGACTCCCAGGCGTGCAAGTCTTTGCACATCTTTGGCTAACTCCTTTTTTTCTTCCTCAACATGGGTGGTACTACCCATAGATAACCTGCTTAAAGCATCAACAACCACATTAGCCTTACCTGGGTGGTAAAGAATACTCATGTCATAATCCTTGAGTAATTCCAACCACCTCCTCTGTCTGAGATTGAGCTCTTTCTGAGTGAACACATATTGCAAGCTCTTGTGATCAGTGAATATAACCACATGAACACCATACAAGTAGTGTCGCCAAATTTTCAAGGCGAAAACTATTGTAGCTAATTCTAAGTCATGGGTTGGATAATTCTTCTCATGAACCTTCAATTGTCTGGAGGCATAAGCTATCACCTTGCCATTCTGCAATAACACACAACCCAAACCAACTCTGGATGCATCACAATACACCACAAAACTTTGAGTACCCTCTAGTAAGGCCAAAACTGGGGCACTAGTCAACCTCTTCTTTAATTCCTGAAAGCTTTTCTCACAAGCTTCGGACCATTGAAACTTCACTGTTTTCTGAGTCAACTTCGTCAAAGGAGACGAAATGGACGAGAAACCCTCAACAAATCTCCTATAATAGCCAGTCAAGCCCAAGAAACTCCTAATATCAGTTGGAGATGTGGGTCTAGGCCAATTCTGCACTGTCTCAACTTTCTGAGTATCAACTGTAATACCATCACCGGAAATAATATAGCCCAAGAATGCCACAGACTCAAGCCAAAACTCACACTTGGAGAACTTGGCATATAACTCTCTATCCTTCAAGGTTTGAAGAACTATGCTGAGATGACTAGCATGATCTTCTTCATTCCTTGAATAGATTAGTATGTCATCAATGAAGACGATAACAAACATATCTAAATAAGGTTTGAAGACTCTGTTCATAAGATCCATGAACGTTGCTGGTGCATTGGTCAAACCAAATGACATGACCAAAAACTCGTAATGACCATATCTAGTCTTGAATGTTGTCTTTGGAATGTCACATTCCCTAACTTTCAACTGATGGTAGCCTGATCTGAGGTCGATTTTTGAAAAATAGGTGGCACCCTGAAGTTGATCGAAAAGATCATCAATTCTTAGAAAAGGATACTTGTTCTTGATGGTAACCTTGTTCAATTGGCGGTAACCTATACACATCCTAAGGGAACCATATTTCTTTCTCACAAATAAGACCGGAGCACCCCAAGGTGAGACACTTGGTCAAATAAACCATTTCTCTAAAAGATCTTTCAACTCTTTCAACTCTGCTGGTGCCATTCTGTATGGCGGAATAGAGATAGGACGAGTGTCTGGAATGACGTCTATGCCGAAGTCTATTTCCCTCTCAAGAGGGACTCGGGTACGTCGTCAGGAAAAACTTTTGGAAACTCTCTTACTATAGGAACTGACTGAATGGGAGATACCTCAGCACTTGAGTCATTAACTCGGACTAAGTAATAGATACAACCCTTCGAAACTAACTTTCTCGCCTTAAGGTATGAAATGAAGCGACCCTTAGGCCCTTCTGAACTACTACTCCACTCTATGACTGGCTCATTAGGAATCTGAAACTTGACAACTCGAGTTCTACAATCTATTGATGCATAACAGGCGTGAAGCCAGTCCATACCTAGAATGACATTGAAATCTACCATGTCCAACTCAACTAAATCAGTCATGGTGTCTTAGTGATTGATGTAAATGACACAATCCCGAGAAACTCGCTCAGCTAGAATAGACTCCCCAACAGGTGTAGAAACACAAAAGTGTTCACAATGTTTCTCAGGAAGAATCTCAAACTTATTTGCAACATAAGGGGTTACAAAAGATAAACTTGTTCCTGGGTCTAGTGAAGCATAAACATCAAAAGCAAAAACCTTGATCATACCAGTAACAACATCTAGAGAGTTCTCTTACTCCTGACGACTGGTGATTGCATAAATACGATTTGCTCCTCCACCAGTACCGAAAGTATCTTCTCTAGGTGCAGCCTTGTCTTAGGTTATGTAGGCGACAACTGTTCATAGGTTTCTCGATCAGGACAAATAACCGATTAGTAGTATGCCTGAGATTGCCATAATACCTTCTCCCTCTTGGAAACTGGCTAATCAAAAGGATTTTCCTTTTTTGGTGGAGCAACTGATGAAGATTGGGCTCTGTTGCCCTAATTTCCACTACCTTGCTTATTCTTAGGACACTCTTTCAGGAAGTGTCCCTCTTGCCCACACTTGAAACAACCTGTTTGGCCATCAAGACACTTACCTGAGTGGTTCCTACCACATCTACCACATGCAGGAGCCCAACTACCTCCTTGTGCCACACTACCTTGAGACTGTGCTGGTCTAGCTCTGAAGTTCTGCGAATTCTGGCCATTATACTCACCTTTGTTTTTGGGTGTAGGTGCGCTAGCAGATGATGGTGCAGGTCCTTTTTTCTTCTGAAAGGACGGACGATTCACACTACCCTTCTGCTGCCCAGACTCATTCCCTGTCTTCACTTTCTTTTTTCTGAACTTTTTCCTGTCTCTCAACTTCTATTCCTCAAACTGCTGCACATAAACCATCAACCTTGAAATGTCCATGTCCCCAATAAGCATTGTTGCCCGGGCTTCTTTGCTTGATTGATGGCCCAACCCAGCAACAAATAAGCTCATTCTACTTCTCATGTCCTTAACCATCTCCGGAGCATAACGGGATAGTTGGGTGAACTTTAACCCATATTCATGAACACTTAGAGAATCTTACTTAAGTGTGAGGAACTCACGTACCTTGCCCTCTTTCAGTTCTCGGGGAAAGAAACGTCCCAAGAAAGCCTCTTCAAAACATGCCCAACTTGCAGGTGGTGCATCCTCAGCTCTACCCCCTTTCCACTGATCAAACCAAGTCCTAGCAACATTCTTCAGTAGTGCTTGAACCAGTGAAACTTGGAGGATTCATCCTCAAGAACTCACGAATCTTTAAAGTGTCAGCCTCTTCTTGTCGAGCTCCTATTTACTGCCCAACCTGGTTAGTCACAGCTTAGCTTAACATCCGGATAGCCTCACAGAACTCAGCATTAGTGACTTCTCCTTGCTGTTGCACTTCAGGTGCATTGGGTAACTCTTGTTCATCAATATTGCGTCTAGCAGGACGACCTCTGACTGTTCTTCATGGAGGCATGATTATCTGAAATACGCGCAAGCATGAATTAAAAGGAAACTTTTATAGAGATTAACTATATCGCACGAAACGAATGTGAAAGAAGTGAGATACTTCCTAAATATTGCAGCCTCTTAATTATAGATGTGGAGCGCTTCACACTGATAACTAGGTCTCTACATACACGACTTCATAGACTCCCTAGGACTCTTAAACTCTGTACTATGATACCAAGTTTGTCACGCCCCGAGCCTACACCCTGGGCGGGACTGGCACTCGAAGACCATTGCTGGCCCCAAGTGAACCCTTGGCCTGGCTTACTTAACTCAACGGAAGACTCTACGCATTCCCTAATAGCTTTTAAAGAATGAACCCAACTCTTTACTCTTTGCTTAACTTGAAACTTAAGTCTTAAAACAAAGTTCGAACGTTTGTAAAAGACCCTTGAAAACTTTGATGAACTTCACTTGACTTGACTCTTAACTTTACTTGAATTTACTCTTTAGATTCAAGGATTATGATTTGTGATAGGAAAGGTCTCTTGATGTTTAGGAATGATTTGGAATAGCTAAACTTGAGAAAAGTTATGAAATCACCATCTTGAAACAAGTCCGTGACGCGGAGGTGTTTTTAAATAAATGGTCGCAAAATTAAATTTGAGACAGAGGAGTCGGCGTCCTCTCCGCGACGCGGAGCAAATTTTTTTGTTCACAGGAGGAACAAGTTCGCGACGCGGATTTGTTTCATGAACCTTACTCGACTTTTTCCTTCTTCGTTTTTCAGCCTCAAACCACCTAAATTCGATTATCTTCCTCAAATTCGTTTTAGATCCTGCTACCTAGTGTATGTACTCAAGAACCTAACTCAAAGTAACTCTAAAACACAATGTACAGATCTCAGAAACTCCACAATTCAACCCAATTCAAGAACAACATTCAAATTCAAGAATTCATGTCAAGAACATCAACTTTCAAACTCTTTTAGGACGAATTGCGCTAAACTAAACATGTTTGGCGCGTGAGTGAATGAACCCAACGCTATGAGAGACTCACATACCTTGTAGGATCAATTCCTTGGCGAATCCACAACCAAAATCGATCGTTCTTGGCGAATCTTGCTTTTCCTCTTCTCTTTTCTCTTGCGTTCTTTCTCCAAAAGCCCTAACTCTATTTCTCAAAAGCGTAAACTGAACTAACTCAGTTTTGACCCCACTTAATTTACTAAAAACGGATTTAATTAATTGGATAAGGAAAAGACCGAACTACCCTTTTAAATTCCGGACCGAACTACCCTTTTAAATTCCGGATTGGGCATTTCTTCATTCGAACAACCCAACTTACAAAGGACGTAACTCACTCATACGAATTCGGAATCATGCAAACTCGGCGGCGTTGGAAAGATAAATCCAAGAGATTTCCAACCATATCTGGAAATACACCTAACTCATCCTGAGCTAGGAGTTATGGTCGATTTAAGTTGACCAAAATCACAACTTTACATTACTTAAAAATTTCCAGATTTCCTTATACTTTCCAAAAAAATTATTTCAAGTTATTAGCTTCTTTCTAGCTATTTCAAGTTGCAAGATGTTACAAGAGTATTGGGAAGTATGATGTATATCACGAAGTGTGCGCGATCAGATATAGCATTTGTTATTAATGAACTGATTCGGTTCACGAGTGACCCCAATCGAACTTATTATATGACAATGAAAGAGTTTTAGCGTATTTAAGAAATACTTAAAACTATGTCTTGCATTATAACAATATCCAGCAGTATTTAAAGGATATAGTGATGCGAATTGGATCACCGGACAAATGAAGTGAAATCCACGAGTGGATATGTATTTACTCTTGGTAGAGGAGCAGTCTCTTAGACATATTCCAGAAGAAAAAAAAGACATGTATCGCTAGCTCTACAATGATCTCTGAGCTAGGTGCTCTAGATAAGGTCGGTGAATAAGTTGAAAGACTCCGGAATTTCTTGATAGATATTCTTTTTTAGCCCAAACCATTGGCATTAGTATGCATACACTTTGATAATCAAGATGCAATAGGTAGGGCATGAAGAATGATGTATAACGGAAGGTCTCATCATATAGGACATTGACCAAATACCGTTAGAAAACTACTCTCTAGTAGAATTATCAGAATTGACTATGTAAAGTCAAAGGATAATGTGTCGGATCCACTTACAAAAAGGCCTAACAAGAGAGAAAGTTTAAAGATCATCTAAGGGAATGGGTTTACGGCTTAGGACAAGTCATCATGGCGGTAACTCTATCTAGCAGACTGGAGATCCCAAGAGCTAGATTCAAGGAGAAAAACAAAGTTGTGACTGACGGTTCGGCATTGTCAACAAACTCAATCCATTCTCATGATGAAGACAATGCTCAGGAACAAGGATATAACATTAAGGCGTGTTAATGAGTTACTAAAGCTTAATGTTTTTTAATGATTTGCTAAGTTTGGCAGATTTGACCAAATAGTGTATCTACGCGATAACACGGTTAGAAATCACCTATGTGGGTGTGAAGTGTAAGCCGCTTCAAAGAGAATTATTGTCAAAATCCTATTCTCTATACACTTATGAAACCAGGAGGTGTTCATGGCTGAAACGAACATAATCGTAAGAACCATAAACGGTAAAGGGTTAATTGTGTGACATATGGTTGTCTAGGTATACACCAAAGCTCGACGGTTCAAAGATATCGCATCTACCGATTGACCGAGTATATCCGACATATGTTCACTACGGAAAGTCCAAGAGGAAACCTACTTATCCAGATGCAATTAATTCTTGCTTGTAAAGTACACATACTTGTCAGTTTCTTTGTCTTGGAGTCATTCTCCATTCATGCGGGGGATTGTTAGGTTTTAAAAGGTGTGAATGGAAAATGAAGAGTTGCGACTTTTATGAAGAGTTGCGACTTTTATGAAGAGTTGTGACTTTGATGAAAAGTTGCAACTATTATGAAGAGTTGTCACTTTTATCAAAAGTTGTGACTTTTATGAAAAGTTGTGACTTTTATGAAAGGTGGTGACCTTTTCAAAAGATTGTGACTTTTCAAAGGTTTGTGACCTTTCTGGTAAGGCACAATAAGTACATTTTCACACTACCCTCTGTTTTCTATAAATTGAGGGATTTCCTCTCATTTTAAAAGAACCAATTTCTAGACTTCTTCTTCTACTACTAAATCTAGTATTCTAAGTGTACTTTACTGCCATTGAGTGGCTCGCTGACACCAGCGTTTTGAGTATCAATACACTGGTGATTGAGATCATTCTATCCTGGGAGGACATATTCCAAATCAAACCTCGGATACTAGAGGGGAATAATTTCCTTAAGGGGACA
>JAJOOI010029865.1:0-11123 GCA_029582585.1 Solanum bukasovii | reverse complement strand
TGTTGGTGATCACAACACTGAGTTTCACCATGGAAGTGAACTCGATTCAGAACTCAAAGAGAATGGACAAAAGATGAGGGGCAAAGTTTGATTATCTCTCATCTTTAGGACATTTTTATTCTCTTTCCTATATCTCGAAATCATCTCAACCTTTGATCACAATCAGATCTTATCTTCATCAAGCTCATCTTGATCGTTCATTTGGGAATCATGACAGCTGTCCAAAGAACATTCCAGATATATTCCTTTATATATGTAGATATTGTTTTTTACTTAATTTTATACATTTACAATTAGTCAGTTAGAGAGAAACAAATAAGAGAAGGACAGCTGGTAGTATAGTAACAGATTTATTCTTTTCATTTTGTATAAATGCACATGTACAGTTTTGAATGAAACAGCAAGAAGGAATTTTTCTCTATTGATTTCTTTTTCTTTCAATAATGCATGAATTCACATTCTTGTTATTTTAGAAATATTTTTCGTAAATGCTGAGTGATAGTAGTCATGTATAATGATCAAAAGTTTTCATCTAGTACAATCACTTAAAAGTGTGAAAGTAAAGACGAATTATCACAAAATATCTATTGGATCCTAATTCTTTACTCAAAATAACTTAATAATAATCATTAATTTTTTTCTAAAATGTTTGATGATTCTCTAATTGATGTTGGCAATAACAACTGTTTTGCTACTACTATTATTTAGCTAGTTTTTCTTATAATGGTCGTGCTTATCCCGATGGCAAAACATACTGGAAGATTTTTCAATGGAAAAAACACTAGTGCTGACTCTCTAGGTGAACACTAGCTCGATCATCCTAATTTTTTGTATGATCACTGAGTTTTATTTACGAGCTAAATAACAGAAAAATTCATAAAATGGTTATAAAGATACAAATATATGATTTCCACGAAATATATTTGAACAATAAACACTAGAATTTTCATCCAAAGTTTTGCATCCTTAGAAAATCCTATTTTGGGGACAAGACGAAAAGGGGAGGGGAAGGGGACAAAATATGGGCTGGGACGAAAAATTTCAGACATAACGCGTCTAATTATGTGCTTAAAATACACAACGATAAAAGTGATGTGTGTTAGACATAGAAAAATATTTGATTTGTAAGAGGTTTTTCGTGTTCCGTGTATTATACACGGTGTATAATATATATGTCAAAGAAATTTGATCTGAAGTTCACAAGGTAAGATTTTTATCTAACCATAGAGTTGGGGTGGTGGGAATTCATTGGGCTAAATCCCTCAAAATATATTGACTGGTTACATAAAAATGGTGAATGAAAAAAATAAATGTAAAAGAAGGAAAAACAAGAACATAAATGGATGATAAGAAAGTAGACGCACAATAAGAAAATTCAACCAAAAAACCTCAATCAGGTAATGGATAGGTTAATTATGCACCGGGTTCATATAAATTTAGTATTTTCGAAGTGGAGTATAAATTCATAGATAAAATCAACAATTAATAGGTCTGAATTCATAACTTTTAAAATACAGTAGGTATGATGCTGAAAATTGAACCCATAAAATTTAAATCTTGAATTCATCTCCATTTAAATATAATTAGCAAACAAACAGAATTTTCAAGAATTTAAGTAGCTTTTATTTAATATGAACATGGTGGCCTCTTGATTATGACGAAACAAAGTGATAAAATATCTCGTAATTATGAAAATTCTAGTCAAGAAAAACATAGTTATAAGGCGCGGAGGAAAATCCACTACATACACTACTCCGATTTCACTTTATGTTACGTTATATAACTGGACAAGAAAATTTAAGTTTATTATTTTTAATAGAATTTTGTGGTTTTAAATTAATTTATATATATATATATATATATAAACATGACATTAAGTATAAAATAAAAAATCTGATTACTGATGTATCATTTTTTTTTAACAAACTAATAAGTAAATGATATTACATATATGGAAATGGATAGAGTAATTAATTAAGTTGTGGAAGATGAAAGGAAAACTAATGAAATGCTACATATGTAATCAAAGAATTAATCATTTGTAATAAGAATAATATTAGGTCTCTTTAATTTGACCATTGATCGTAGAAAGTAACCTCCCGGTAATTAACCATTGCAATAAATCGATCAACTATAAAATTGTCCAGATCAATTAATGTCATAATAATTAACATGAACGGCAGCTAGTCTATACTACTAATCTAATCACATAAAATTGTCCAGATCAATTAATGTCATAATAATTAACATGAACGGCAGCTGATCTATACTACTAATCTAATCACATAAAATAAAATTCATTTTATATTATCAAGTTGTTAGTACCTAAATTTTAATGATTGACAATTATTGTTATAAGAAACTCATTGCAATAGTCCTTTTTCTGAAGATCAAATCTCTTTTGTTGTCTTAGAAGATGAAACTCATTTAAACAGTTTGAACCTTCTTATGTTCTTTGCTCTCTTTTAACATATAGTATTTCTAAGTGATATATCAAAAAAGAGAATAGATAAAATATTATTAGTGGCGTTATTATATCAAAAGATTTCAAGTGAGAAAAAAATATTTTGTGTAGTCGTAGGAAATACATTTCTAACTCTTTACAAAAACAAATTCAAAGGGCCAGAACAGAACACCTTTGCAATCTAATGAAACTGCACCAAAATTTATTTTGGATCTCCACCAATATAAAAGCATCTTGTGTCAATTCTACTTCTAACATTTTCAGTTTCAATATTTACTTGAATCTATAGTTATATTTTATATATTTGATGACTAGTAAGATCTATTAGTCAATTAAAAAAAGAAGCAATTCACCCCTCTTTTACACTTCCACATACCACAAATATCAACACAAAAGTCAAATGAGGACCTTCTATGGTATAATTAATTAAGGACAAGATCAAACATGAATGTGCAATAGAAAAAGTAATTTAGCCTACTTAGTGACTTTTTTGCAGACCAGACAAAGATCAAGATACCTTTACATGGTCTTCAACTTCTTTTTGCAATTTTTTCTGTATTTTTGTATTAAATCAAAGATTTCTATAACAATATCATTTCTTAGGATTTTTTTTTTTTTTTTTGGCTATTATAGCAAAATATTGTTATATACAGAAAACATATAAATTAAAATATAACATAACATGAAAAATCATTTAAAAAAATTGATTATTATAATAAAATATTGTTATAGAGATCGATGATCATTATAAAGAGATATAACTATACATGATTGTTTAAGAAGAGGGTTTTAGTGGTTTTTTAGATCTTTAAATCTTTAAATCTCTAAAGACTTTAGATCCCAATCCCTCAAAGGACAAATCAAGATCAAGTACATCTGCCCTAATTTAATTATCTGACATTATAGAAACAAATAAAAACTCAGATCTGCCTTAATTTAATTATCTGACATTATAGAAACAAATCAAACATATATACTGATTGATTGTCGATGTCCATATGTTCGAAACCCTGACAAATTTTCAGCATGAAATTAACTCTTTAAAGGAGAATTTAGATCAATTGCTTTACGTAATTACTGATAAATAGGGTGACCTTAATTAGTAAGTACTTACATTTGCTTGATCTCGAGATACACTGTATATGTTATTATTGTACTTGCTTGATCTCGTAGAATCTGCCATCAAAATTACTGATCGATCTTTCGCTATAGCAGCCTAAATATATCTTTTTTGAAACCTGCTAGAAATATCATAAGCTAAAAGCCCTAAATATATAGGGCACCACTCACTTCAAGGAAAGAGATAATTATACGATTTAAAGATGTTCAATTAAATCTCATTCGCTGAAAAATCATACAATGCATATAAGCTAGAATTAAAAAAAAAAATACTTCCTATATATAAAAAAAACAATTATATCCCTTTTTTAGTGAAACGTAAAAGTGGCTCGAGAATTACCTTAGGTAGTAGGGTTAAATCTAAAGTGTGATGCTCAAGCATTTTCCTTGCTAGAATTTCTAGCTTCGTCACTATTCTAAGGTTATTCAAAATGACATTCGCCTGCAATTGAACCTGCACCTCTTTTCTCCAACTTCCCTTTCTTAAGTGAAAGCAAGATTTTTCTGTACAAAATCAACTTGAAATATAATTTACAGTACTTTTCAAAGAAATTCAATAAAAATATTATTTTAAACAATATAAATGGACGAAAGAATGTCAATTGACTCCTGTTGAACAAGGATAGTTTCGAGCAACAAGTGGAACCACAATACTATATATTAAATGGGATATTCAATCTTTTTTTTTACTTTCATTTTTCTTTTTCTTCATAAAATAAAGTTTGAAGATGTAAAAGAACATAGAAAAAACAAGAGAAAAAGAGTAGAGACATATAAAAGGTGCAGGTGCAAATGCAGATAAAGGCAACATTTTGGTTTCTTTAGTGTTATTTTTTTTGTATATTCTGTGATCACTGAGACAGGTGCTATATATAGGAGCAGAAAGATTCACAGTCATATCTTATACAGCTGTCTTCCTATTTTTAGACCACTCAATAAATAAAAGGTTTAACTTATTTACATTAAATAATAATGCTGGTTTTTTATTGAATTATTAAATCAATTAAAAGATACGTTATAGGTAATGTATTAATTGAGCATCCGCAGATTTGATTAGAAAGTTTTTGAACCAAAAGTCTATTGAATTCATTTTTTTAATGTATTTACGATTTTTATGATATAGGTGAACGGTGTACCATTAAGAAAAGGAGAAAGAAATATGTATTTAGTGGTAATTGTGTTTGCAACATTTTAAAGTGAAAGAAATAAATTGAAATCATAAATAAAATATAAAGAAAGATAGTTTGATTAATAACATAATGCAAGTATAATTATTTTTCTTCCTTGATTTTTTTTTACTTCCTAATTCGAGTGTCGTTAGTGGCGCATTAATTTCTCAAACTAGAATGATGTAGATATCTTGATCTCTTCATGAATATCTCAAAAGTTTATGGGCTAATCGAGATAGAATTTAATTATATAGGCATAAATTAGGATTTAGGTTTGAATAGTCTCCAAGAATCAAAAATAAAATAAGTTATTTGTTATAGGAGATTAAAATACATAAGTAACAAAAGCTACCTTCTTTACACGATCATCTATCTATCATATTTACTAGACGCTATTGTGTATCGGTATAATATGGTCAAAAACTTAACTTTACTAAATAAGCAAGAAATACTCTTTTTATCTTATTAATCAAGTGTGTCAATTGCAAAGTCATAGTCATTAATTTGTTATATATAAGATTTGTGCACCTACTTTGATCAACAAATTTACGATAACACGGATTGAAGTCCTAATATTTTATACAGCAGTTTTATTGTTTTTTGTTTAAACATTATCATCATGATAATTTAATATGCTAATACAACTTATTATAACTTAATGTATTGATTAAATCCTTCTAAGTAACTATGGCAGAGATAAATGATTAGTGATTCTACTAGGATAAAAGTGTGTTGCTCAAAAGTCAAAACTAAGTTGTGTGGACGTTCATTCTGTCTTATAAGATGGAAAAATGAAAATTTCACTATTGTTTAACGTCATCGAATCGATGGTATCGATTAAGACATATTAATTGTGAAAAGGAATAAATGCAAATCTTTTTGTCGACACTTTTTCAATTTGATGTCACTCTTAAATTCACACGTATCGATTTAATTACCTTGTTTTTAAGTAAGAGGATGTGTATGTAAAATCTAATCATCGTTCATTTTTTCATGGCATGATACATAAACATGACCCTTAACTTGGTGTCAACTGACAACTATGACCTTTAACTTTAGTTGTGCATAAGTAGACACTTAAACTTGTATAAAATTGAACAAATGAACACAATCGTCCTACATGGCACCCTACATAACAATTTTGTAACCTACATGGCATCCTATGTGTCTTATGCCATGTAGGACACGTGTGTCTACTTGTTTAATTTTATACAAGTTTAAGTGTCTACTTGTGCACACTCAAAGTTGGAGGGCATAGTTGTCCGTTGAAGACAAGTTAAGGGTCATGTTTATGTATTATGCTTTTTTTCATCCGGAATGAACTTTGTATAGTATCAAAAATAATTTTTAGTGGTAATTAATTAATAATAATAGTTTAATACTGTTAAATGTATTTTTAGTGATAATTAAACTTTTTTTAATATCTCTAATAGTAATGTTGAATCTGACGAATTTTTTAACATTCTTTTTTTAATGTGCATATTTATTTTCGAAACAGTCAAATAAACGTATAGAGTAGTACTACAACAACTTGTAAACCTTATCCATGGCATGTGGGTCCAACAAGCATGCAGCAGCCACGTGATATATATCATCTCTCCTCGTGGGGATTTGATGATTTAGCTAACCACGTATCGACACGTGGATCGAAAACACTGAGCTGCCTCGTGGGCTTATGAATTCCGGGGCCCTTTTGTTTTAGAAGTCCAATAAGACTTTTTTACACGTTTTGACAGATAGAGACATTACTACACTAATAAACAGAGTAGTCTATACCAAGCGGGGTTACGGTGCAGTGGTGGAATTACTTCATATTTAATTAAAGATTTCAGGTTTTAAACTTCGAATATAGAGAAAATCCAATTAGGAGCGTTATTCTGTATGGCTCCTGCAATGGGCGATTCAAATTTAGTCTAATCTCTAACGTGGATAAATTGGATCAAGCCCCTACCAACGTATTTTGAGATTTCAAACGCATGAAACTATTTAATTGCACAAATATTTTTATTATACTTTCTATAATTTAAAATAATTATATTTTATATCACTGGTTAAAAAAATTATAATATCTCTAGAATAAGCTACATCTAATTTTAATTTCATATATCTCGAAGAACGCATATATGAACGTATCAAAATCAAGTACGATTTGTAAGATTACTAATTAGTGTGTATCTTAATAATTAACTTATAAAGTAATGAGGATTTTGTAAGTTACCCTTTCTTTAGTCTATATATATTTGGCCCAAGTCCATATATATCATATTCTAAAATTTAGTTTGTTTGTTTTAATTTGTTTATTCTATCGTTAAAATTTATTTAAAAAAATTTATTTAATTTTTCACATGACATGTTTATGACCACAAAATCATATGAAATTTTTGGTACATACGATATTCGTTAATTTATGACCATAATTATTTTCAATTTTCTTAAACTCTCTGTCAAATCAAAATATGATAAACAAATTAAAACGAAAAGAATAAAAATTTACCTATTTTGAGAGAAGTTTAAAAATATGATGTCTGAGAACACTACTTTTAGACAATATATGAAAGAATGTTTAATGTACGAATGAAATTCAGTTTTTATTTTTATTTTAAAAAATTATATATATATATAACATAATTTAGTTGTTTTTATCCGAAATTCTACACACATTACTGAGTTTAACCATTGTTGTTTAAACTTAATCACATATAATTTCAAATAGTTTTATCTAAAGTTATAGATTGTAAAAACCTTTTAATAAATAAATGAGAAAAAATATAAAGTGACACCTGAAGTTGTTCGGAATTTTCAAAAAGACACATAAACTATGAATCGTCTTATTACCTCCCTAAACAATTCTGAACTGATATTATTACATCATTTTTTGTCCATATGGCATGGGGAGTGTATGCACTCTCTTAAAGAGCGTGAACAAACTAAAGAAATGAATATAATTTTATTTTTACAAGTATTTTGCTATAAAATATATTTTCTTATTTTTCTTATCATTTTAACTTTTTCCCCTTATTATTTTTTTCCTTTTTCTTTCTTCCTTCTTCTTCAAAAATCCATTGTCATCTTCATTGAAAATTCTCACTTTCAATGTCACTTTTTACCAAAACTTCACCTCTCCTTTTTACTACTATTAGTTTAACTCTCTTCAATTTTAAACTTATCTAAATATTTTATTACATTTCGAACAATTTGATAAACCCATTTAGATTTCAAGATGATTAGTAGGTAATATTTAGTTTTTTTATCCAAATTTCAGTCAAACTTTTTCAATTTTCGAAGAATTCTGATTCTTTCAAAGAGATAAATTAATTGATGATACCTTCAAATTTTTGATTTTTCTTAGAAAAATAATTAGTTTTGCTATCAATAACTCAACAAAGTCTAGAAAATAGTATAATTTTGGAAAGAAAGGAATTTGACCGAAGAAGAAGAAGAAGAAAGAAGAAAGAAAATGGAGAGGCTCAACTTGACGTAGGGGTGGGGTGAGGTGAGGGTGGGAGGTGAAGAAGAAGAAGAAAGAAAGAAAGAAAGAAAGAAAGAAAAAAAAATGGAGGGAAGGGTAGCTTGAAAGTAGGAGTGGAAAATGAAGTAAAATTTAAAATGAAATTAAAATTAAAGTAATAAAATTAAAATAAGTCAAAAGGTAAGAGAGAGAAATAAAGAAAAACTTAAAATGAAAAAAAAAATCAAATTAAATTAACACATGTCACACAATAATTGATGTGTGATAACACTTGTCATTTAAAATCTAAAATTGATCGAAAAATGATGTAATAATATATGTTTGAAATTGTTTAGGAGGGTAATAAAATTCCCGCATAGTTAAGGAGTCTTTTTTTAAAATTTGGGACAACTTCAGTTATCATTTTATATCTTTTCTCTAAATAAATTAAATAGTACTTAAGTAATATCTAGTAAAATATCTCTATATAACTTCTACGAAATATTTATTTAATAAAAAAAAGTTGGATTGTACGTAAAACGGGCCCTCGATCTTCATGGGATGCGTGTACAGTCCTAAGCCTCAATAGGGTCTGTGGATATCATACTTGCTTTGTCGTTTTTTTTTTTTTTTTTTAGGTTTAAAGCTACCACCCCACCATTATAATTGAAACCTAAATCTTATCATAAAGAGAACTTATGTTATATATAAGACATAATATAGGGAAAATTGTATGAAATAGCAAACTATTAATTCAAATTAAATGTTATAGCCTTAGTTTATTTTATTTGTAATTCGCAGCAAACATCCCTTTTTTTGCCATCTGATTTGATATACAATTAGTCATTTTATACATTTTGGTATAAAATGCGTTTGTATTTGTATAAAGCGAAAGAAAAGTGTATATACAAATACAAATACATATATTTTCATCCTATACACTTATAATTATATAAATACAGATCTTATTATACAAATTACAATGTATAAATAAATTTATACAAAACTGAACAATTTGTATAAAATTAGATGTATCTAGCGAATTATACAAATCAAAAGCTCTATAGCAAGCAAAAAATTTGTTATGGAGCACAATTATGCAAACTATAGCTATAACATACAAATATGATTTTTATGTTTGTTATATGTGAAAGTTGCTCCATAATATATAAACATGACTCTTAACTTGACGTCAACTTGTAACTATGACTTTTAACTTTAGATGTGCACAAGTAGACACTTAAACTTGTATAAAATTGAAGAAATGTACACATTTGTCCTACATGACACCTTACATGAAATTTTTGTGTCCTACGTGGCATCTTACGTGTATTATGCCATGTAGGACATGTGTGTCTACTTGTTCAATTTTATACAAGTTTAAGTGTTTATTTGTGCATACTCAAAGTTGGAGGACATAGTTGTTCGCTGAAGCCAAGTCAAAGGTTATGTTTATGTATTATGTCTATATATAATGATGACACAATGCAATATACATGATTATAATAACAAAGTATTTATTTTTTCTGTTCACTTTTATTTATTAAGTTTGATCTTTGCATGTATTTTAAAACGATGATGAATGGTTTATATTTAATTTTTAGTTTTGAGAAATAATTTAAAGAATATATAATTAATAATGCTAAAAGTAAGTATGAAGAAAAAAATTCACTTTATACATTAAAAGTGATAAATATGAGTGAAAACATATACTCTAATATAATGGACATCATTTATGAAAAATTATACCTGCCTAGCTCATCAGCTAGTGAAGATAACAGAAGTACATGAAAGTATTTAGCATATGTGACATCATTTATGAAAAATTAGTAGGCGTTTAGACATAAATTGAGCGATATTTGACAAAAATAAAATAAAAATTGAAGTTAAAAGTTATAACATGGTATTTGAAGGTTAAAATTGTACATTTTTATGAGTGGGAAAAACATTCATTTGAAAAACATGTCAAAAGCAGTATTTTCTAAAAACCTATCTTCAAAAATTAACCAAAAAAATCATTCTAATTAATAAATTGTATATGCTTTAACATTTGAACTCAACGTGCAGCCAAAACAATATTTGTACGAAATAGTGTTGTATAAAAAAAAAATGAAATTGATGTGTTGATTTTTTTTAAACATTTACTTTTGAAAATGTGCAAATGGTGATAAAAATAAAATAATGGCCAGAATAATATCCTATTTGTGCAAATGATCCACTGGATCAATCACCCAGTGTCATGCAATTGCTAAAGGATATATGAATAATTCATCCCATTAACATCTACAATTCCCCTCTTGGACTGGCTTTTCTTCAAGTAGTTTATTTTAGGCCCACTTTAGCCCAACTCATTTCACGTCGAATTATCTTGACTGAGAATTTTTACGGGAGAAGTGTACATAGAGTCGATTTAAGGATGACTATTTTAGGTTTTTGTAAATTTCTAGTTTTTGATAACAAGGGAAATCTGCGGTTGTTATTCTTTGGGTGCGCGCACATGATAAAATCTGCGTTCCTATGCAATAACTCACAAAACACACATAAAAACTTAGTTTTTTTTGTAAACATAATTGCTTCATAATCAATTTTAGATTTACAAGACTAAGGGGGAAAATCCGGTTCTAAAATTTGACATATTATTTATGCTAGTAAAACTTTAGATATTTCTGTCAAATTGACAATCAAACTTAAAATGCTTGAAATTTGAATTAGCAAGTCTAAACTTGGAACCCAAATATCAATTCTTCTTCTTAGACTTTTTAGGAATACACATTTTTTTAATTATGTCCAATTGTCATTTAGTTTCAGAAATAAAGTCATTTCCCCATAAAATATATTTTTAAAATATTTTTTTCACATCAAACACACAAAAAATATCATTTCAAAGACCTTTCTTTAAATTTCGTTTTATTACACTGACCTC
>JAJOOI010029862.1:0-11811 GCA_029582585.1 Solanum bukasovii | reverse complement strand
AAAATCCAGGCTCGTAACCTACAAAAAAAATTGTAGAAGCAAGGGGTGAGTACCAAACCACACGGTACTCAGCAAGTAAACCTCTAAACACAAGCTAATGGGATATAATACGGGTACTCCTTACACCCCAACCGAACCTCCACAACTACAACCTGCATAAAACCAGCCCAACCTAATAGTTCATAATTTACAAGCACATATCTCAACAACAACATTCTAACAATCACATATCCTCAACAACAAGCTCAATATTCATCAATTACAACCTCCACAACTACAATCTGCTTAAAACCAGCGCAACCTGACATTTCATAATTCACATAACATACAGCTCAACAACAACACTCTAACAATTACATATCCTCAACAACAAACTCAATATTCATCAATCAAAGTTCCACAGAAAGGCACTCACAAGATCAACAAAACACAATATCAAGTTCACTAATGATAAATATGTGCAATACAATGGAATGCAATGTCAAGTATAGTGATGCATGTCTGACCTAGTGATACACACCCGTTGTCTCTTAGTTTGGGACCCATGGGGGACATATCTGTCCATGCATCCATCGCGACGTGCGATACGACCCTCGATAATAGTAACCATCGCGGCGTGCGATACGTCCCTCGAAATATAGTATCCATCGCGGCGTTGTGATACGTTCCTCGAAATGGTACATCCTCTTTAATTTCTTATTCTTTCTCAATTCACATTACACTTGTCACTACTATGTCTCAGAACAATGCAAATGACATGTTCACACAAATAATGAGGAGATGACCATTTTCATAACATTGCACAATTCACAACAACACAATCATGATACAACATCAACAATGATTCAACAAGCCTTTCAAAGCATTCTCAACACATCACACACAACCAATTAATCACATTGCCTTTTATTACTCCTTTTTCATCATTAGAATTAATAAATGTGGACAAGTCGGTGTCTATCATAAGCAACCGAGCGGAAGTAGGTTTTTCTCTTTCTATTTACTTAATATGCAAACTCGCTCCGAGCCGAGTCAGTGTTGGGGTTGGGTTGGTTGATCGCCCAAAAAATGATTCTTATCCCATCCCATCACCAAGTCTCATTACCCCCAAACACATATTACAAGGAAATATATGAATTTCATACACTTAACAAGGGTTTAGAAATCCACTTGCCTCAAATAGTCGAACAATCACTCCCAGACTTGAGTCTTTCCTTTAGCTGGACTTCCAAATCAATATAATCTATTCCAAATAAATAATCACAATAAGATTTTAAAATAACAACACTCATATTACTATTGTGTCTAGTCTAGAACCAAAAACTCACCCAAGTTTATAATCAATTTCCTAAACTTCTAGCCTAGGATTCAATCTTAATTTCCTCCAATATCATAATTTAATGGTGTTCATAGGTATATAATACACCTAATATTGATAATCATATTAAGAAAAATCCCCAATTAGAATCAATACTCTATTTGTAACTTTCACATGGAAAGAACAGAGAAACCGAGAAGTGACGCAACAACAAAATTCCACCCCACCGTGCTTCGGTTTCCAATTACCATCAATTTTCTTACTTGTTTTGGCCAATGGTTAATCCTAATTATACTCCAATGATTGGCTGCATGCAATTATCTAATGACTATACTAATTGGGCAACGACAACCCACTGGAAAGCTTGATCAACATCTGCCAAATTCAAGAACAATAATTTCTCTAAAGATTTAAAGTTGCTATTGCCTTAAAATTGGAATCGTTGCTTAATAATTGGTCATTCATAACAATTATTAAAAAAAAGCCCACGTTGAATCAGCAAAAATTGTTCAACCCAATTTCTTTCTGCTCTATCTAGCATTAATGATATCAATGAATTCCCCCTAATCTTCTAACATTTATAATTTATTATATTTGATAGGAAAGCTTCGTACCTATTGGCGGTCATTGGACGCAGCTCCAAATATTTCCGTCGACTTTTCCTTTCCTCTCATGTACGTCTACTTAGGTTAGTTTCTGACTCCTTTTCTTTTCTTAAATTATGACCTAAAAATTCTCAACCCTAATAATTTATTTTCATATATGGGTCAAGTGGTATATGGTATTAATTAAATTATAAACTTGACCCATTAAGCATTAACTAAAATTAGTTATTTAATAAATAACCGTCAATAAATTAACTATGGTTATACGAATATTCAAATTTTTTAAAAATGACCTTCTGGGTCATTACAGGGGGGAGATGAAGTGGAATTTAAGATGAAATCAAAACTAAAATAAGTCAAAAAGTAAGAGAGAGAAATAAAGAAAAACCTTTAAATGAAAAAAATTACATTTTAAATTAAACTAATACATGTCATATAATGATTGGTGTGTGAACACATTTGCTTCTTAAAATCTGGGGTTGATTGAAAAATGATGTAATAATATATATTCAAAATTGTTTAGTGGGGGTAATAGAACGGTTACAAAGTTAATGTGTCTTTTTGAAAATTCGGGACAACTTCAGTGGTGATTTTGTGTCTTTTCTCTTTAAAATATTGTTAATTCGGAATGAAAGTAGTATATATTAATTTTTTTTTTTAAAATGTCGAATTACATTTAAAAAGAATTACAAATATTGGAAATTTAATTAATAGTCTTATATGAAAAATAATATGTTAATTACAAAATAATAGAAATGATATTAAAATAATGAAAAAGTGAAATAGTGGGGATGAGTAGTAGTTCTCCAAATTTGAAAAACTATTATACATTTCTCTCATAGAAAATAGAGAGATTTTTAGAGTGTGGTTGGAGATCTAATTCTCTATTTTACTCTCCAAATATAGAGAATGAAGAGTAAAACAAAGTGCGATTGGAGATGGTCTTATAAGATGGTTAAATTGTTGTAACTTATAATATTTTTTACGAATTTTTTAAGTAAATAATAATTTTAAAAATACAAATAAATAACTCTAGCCTTAATTAATAAAATCACCTAAATGAAGCTCCACCAAATGCGTTAAAGTAGCTGCCAATTGTTGCCCCTTTCTAGATTTTGTAGCCATAAGGGGTCGTTTGGTTAGGAACAAGTTATCCCAGGATTAGTTATCCTGGGATAAGTTATCCCATCATTATGCTATAAATGGTGGGATAAGTTATCCCAAACATGACAACCAAACAAGATACAAAAAATTTATCTCACCATTATTTATTTTTATCCCTCAAACCAAAGGACCCCTAAGGGTTTAGTGACATTGTACCTTTTCACAATAGCGGAACATATTTGTTGTTTAAGTTATGCACCAATTGTGTTATATTTTATTTTATTGAAATGACCAAATTGTCCTTCCATGCCAAAGAAGCATGTTGACCTGCTGCTTGCTTTGGCATGGAAACTCCCTCTTATAAGATGGTTAATTATGAGACAATGTTTTGGTGCATATCTGCGATGACTTTTTTTATTATCGTCACTAAAATTATACGTTTTTGTGGCGACCTAGAGGGTTCCCACTAAACTATTACTGTAACGACCTGTTAGGTCGTTGTGGGTACTAAAGCTTCTTATTTCATAAAAGACTCTTTCAGTAGATTTTAAATAAGAATTTTGCATTATTTGTTTAACTATGATTATTTAATTGACGAATATTTATTAAGCAATTAATTTTGTTGGTGGTTAATGGATCAAATCCATAATTTATTTAAGGGAACTTTCGTAATTAACCACTTTAATAAACGTAATTAGCTTCATATAGCTATAGTTTGCATATTTACGGGCTGTAGCTACAGTTTAAACAACCTCGTTTGTATATCATGAATTTGTATAATTCGAAGGTTTGTATAATTCGCGAGTACATTCATATAATTTAGTTATTTTTGTATACACTTGAAATAACAAATTTATACAATTACAAATATCAGAAGTGTAAGGCATCACATATGTCCTTAACGAATTGGCATCCAGTATTCCTTACAAAGATTGTTAAGCTCCTCCCACCGAGCTAAAGCACCAAGGCATCACATATGTCCTTAAGGGTACACAAAGAAGGATACAGATCGTCATCATCAGAATAATGAGCATACAATACGAATAAAATTAACTTTTTCAACATGAACCAGATGCATAACACAACCCAATTCCACGGCTCAACTAGCATTTATTTAAGCCACCAAGAAATTTAAGAACAAGTGACGAAACAAATTTCATTGAAAGCATGCATTTGATTACCACTTGGAACCGTTAAAGTATTACATCAGGTAGTTAGAGGGGGTCAATCGATTTACTTTACTCCTTTATTCAGATAATGAATCTCAAAGGTGAAGGTCACTACTCTTTGAAGGAAAACTTGGATATAGCATATGATCTATCACTAGGATCAAATATCTTCAGTGTTTTGCAAGTAGAAGTCATAGACCAGATTATGCAGTAACTGTTCCAATATTACAAACCTAGAGTAGCATCCAAACAAATATGTGGACTCGAAGCTTGTGACGCCTTAGATGTATGCTTTAAGAGCATCGTCCCAGAGTTGCAACTTCTCATACCTTAAAAATCGACAAATAGCAATGACATCAGTGAAAGAGAAGATACATTTGAGACCACCATTTCAAGTTAAAGCTTGTGCAGCCTATAGTAACTTACTAAGATGAATAGGAAAAGACGAGCTGCAATTAAAATAGTACAACATAATGCAACAATCAATAGTACCATGACTCCTTCAAATGAACCCCCAAATGTTGTTGGGCATATGTTAATATTCCAACCGCTGCCTGAAGATGTCAATGACGAGTTCCTGACGTGTATGTATTTTTACTCGTGCTTTGTCAAATTATAGTATAAAAAGATGTCGAACCCACATAGATTAGTTTATCTATTCTATAGACGTTTCTTGTTCTAATTACTATTTGGGAGAATTCTAGAAAATGTTGAGTATTAATTTAGTTTTAGTTAAAACCTTGTAACTAGAGAAAATAATTTTTGTTTTTTATTTTCTGAAATAGGGTGAAAGGTGTTGGAATTTTGACTTCAATTGATATTTCTACACAAAGTAAAAGATTTTATTCCGTAGTTTCTATTTCTCATAAAAGTATAAATACCTCTTACGATTATGTTTATGTAATATTACTGGAGTTGAATAATTAAATGCACTCCTCTCGGTTATACAATTTAATTATCAAAATAGTAATATTTAAGAACCAACAATATGTACTTGAACTAAAACAAACTTTTGAGAGTAAGTCCCTTTCGGTTACCTTACTTGTTATAGCTAATTGTTACACTATTTGCCTCTCTCGAGTACAAATAAGTGCATAATTAATTATAACACAAAATGGATAGATGCCACTAACTATAATTCAACATCCTGATCAATACTTCACTTAATAGTATTACTTCTTCTGCCTCTCTCGATTAATATGTAGTATAAGATAGACAAGCGTTAGTTGATAAAATAGCATCTAACTATAAATAGGATAAAAATCAAATATAAAGTTCAGGCTCAAGTACGTGAAATTTAGGAATAATACTTACTATTATATAGATATATCAAGATTCATCTTTTTTCCAACGCAATAGAAAATTACTCCATACTAAGTTTGGTACTACTAACGAAAATATTGTTTGCCATTAAATAAGAAAATAGAAGAAATATTCGAGAGGAATAATTTCGCTACTTGGTTAAAATCAGGATTTGAATGTAAAATAAAAAGTTGAAGAAGAAAACTATTTGAAAGTCTCGCCCCCCTCTTCAGCTGCTTACTGAGATTTCTATTTATAGAAGTCTTATTATGGCACTAATATAATTTTAAGCTTGTGACTTCACATAAAACCTTCCAATCATAATCTTTTTCTTCTTTTTGAATGCATTGGGTCCCACATAGTTGCATTCTTCTGTAATTTTTGCTTCTTTTTCATTTCCTTTGAACTTTTCTTTTAAATTGTGGGTCCCACATAGTTTGGTTGTTTTGACAATAGCAACATTAATACTTTTCTTCTTCTTTTTCATTTTGTTTATGTTGACTTTCCAATTTGTCGCATATTTCTTTGTTTGTTATTGTTCTTATTAAATCGAGATATGCAGACAAAGAAAAATAAAAATATTAGAACTGAATTCAGAAATTAACGTAGTTGTATATGATATATTTTTTTCTAATCAAATACCCCCATACTTGAATATTTGCTTGTCCTCAAGCAATGAAAGATAATATTAATATGGCTAACATAATATATATACATAAATATACATATACATATATATACATACATACATACATACATACATATATGTAGTATGTTTATATCTTTTATAAAAATATAATAAGAACTTTGATAGAGAAGAATCGACTAGAAAGACTCTTTGAGTTTAACAATTTTTAACCTTACTCATATTTATTATTTGAAAATCGAAATAATAATACTTTTAGTCCCAATGTGTCTTACTAAATGGAGAGAAATGTTCATATCTGACACAATATATTGATAGAACAAAGAAGGGTATACGTAGAGGAAAATCACTCATTCTCAGTAAAGAAATATCTCATGTCACCGGAAATAGCCATAAGCTTGACTGTTATGTGATTCTCCACTAATGTAGGAGTCTTTGAGTTGAGATCATGTAGGGCTTTTCATGGTTGTAATGTAGGCTCTGGGGTAAGTAGGATGTATACGGATAATAGTGACTCAAATTCCCTTTAGGTACTGTATTTCACTTTCCATTTTAAGCATCATTGCTTTCATCTTCTTTAAAAACTTTATGTTGCAAATCCTTCTCTCTCTTTCTACATAAATATATATAATTTTTTTTGTCATAATCATTATGTCGTGATATCGAAGGATCAACAATCTTTGTTCAATATCACCCATTGCAACTTCTTCTTCTTATTTTTTTTTTGAAGTACTTAAAGGGAAGTAAGGTGAAACTAATAATAATTTGCGATAGCAAGAATGGTTTCGATTTAGAACTTTGTGATGAAGAAAAGGAAAACAAGAAGAATATATTTTTCAATTTGATGGGGATAACTAGGGATAAAAATTGTCAAGGTAGGTCAATTAAGATCATTTTAGCAAGGCTAAACAAAGAAGGCCTACTTTCATGTCTCAACTCAAAATCTACCTAAAATTTCGCCTCAAACCACATTCAAGTCAAGTTCTAGATTTTCCAATAAGAATGAGAACTAGGTAATATATACTAACCACACAATACACTTGGGACTAATGGATATATTATTTTCGATAATCAATAACTGAGTATGAGTTTGGAAAGGTTGTTATAAAACTCATGAATCATACTTGGTCCCATCGCACATCCGATTCATGAATAGAGGATTCATAAACAGACAGGCTTGACATTCCTTAGAAAGCGGAAAAGAGAGGATTTGCAAGAAAAAGTCGAATAGACTGACCTACGAGCAAAAGTTTTGGAAGAGTGAGCGCAGGGAAGGATATTTCTTTTAACTCATTATTATTTTTCATTTTTTTTTTACAATAGAGTAACTCAAAGTCCTAAACAAAATGTTTGATTTAAAATATTACGACCATGGCAAAGAATCGAACCAAGAAATCCATGGAAGTACATGCAAGATTAATATTTATTATAGTTTATCGACACGTGTTGTAACATCTCACACCTAGAAACGACTATAAAGAGTTTAAAATATGAAAATATTGATTTTTGGAAAGAATAAGGAAATCTGGAAATTTTGTCTAAGTTAAGAAAGTGAGTTTTTGCCATAACTCCTAGCTCAGGAGGAGTTAGGAGCAGATCTTGATATGGTTGGAAATCCCTTGGAGAAATCTTTCCAACGCCGCCAAGATTGCACGATTTTTGACATCGTATGAGTGAGATATGCCTTTCGGAAGTTGGGCTATTGGATTGAGGAAAGTCCCAATCAGGATTTAGGGAAGGGCAAAGTAGTCTTTTCTCTAATTAATTTCCTAATTTGATTTTAGGGGTTTATTGGGGTAAAAACAGAACCTAAATCAGTTTTGGAAAATTAAAGAACGCTTAAGTCTTGGAGAAGAGAGAAAGGAAGAAAGAACGGGAGAAAAAAACAAGAATTCGTCAAGATCATCCAAGCTTGCGAGTGGAATTCGCCGGGGGTGATCCCTATAAAGGTATGTGAGATCTTTTTGTGTTGGGTTAGTTCACCCACACACCAACTTGTTTCAATCCAATTGTTTTGAGTTGTTTACATGTTGAAGAACTAAGGTTCTTGAAGAAAAAATTGTAGCATTCTTGTTGGTTGAGTTGTTAATGCTTGGGGGTGAGTTGATTCATCTTTTCGAGTTAGATTGGTTGTATATTGAGGGTACAATTGATCCTAAGTGTTTGGGGAAGGAACTATTGAAGTTAGGGAGGTTTAGAGAGGAAGAACGGAAGAGAAAAGTCGGAAGTCGCTGGGCAAAAGGGCTGGGGCGACGCGCCTGCCAGAACGCCACAAAAACTTCACTGAAGTTTGGCCTCTGGCGTGTCGCGCCAGCCAGACTTATCTAAAGTTTGAGGGCTGGAGCCCCGCGCCTCAGAGCGCCAGGGACGCCAGTTCTCCCCATTCGTTTCCCACCTTTTCGTACTTGTTCCTAAGGATGTACCTATGTTTTCTAGTTGTTTCCAACACTCTAAGGTACATCTAAACATCATGAAATCATCCGTAAACATGAGATTATGAACCTTGAACCCATAATCCAATTCAAGGAAAGTTAAGATCAAAGTCAAAGAAGTTAAGAGTCAAGTCTAGAAGTTAAGAAACAAGTCAAAGCAAAGTTTCTTAAAGTTTTCAAAAGTCTTTATTAAATGTTTAAACTTCGTTTTAAGGCTCAAGTTTCAAGTAAAGTAAAGAGTAAAGAGTTGAGTTCATTTCTCAAAAGTTATTAGGGGACTAAGTATTCCTAAAGAGTTTATAAATGTTTTCATATTTGAGCAAGAAAGGGAACATCGATTCCAAGAGAGCTTTTAAGCTAAGCTTTGAGTAATTACCTCAATTCAAAGAAAGAGTTTTGTTTTTACAAACATATGAGCTAAGTATATTTTGGTAGTAGTATTGAGCACCGACATGGGGAGGCGAGTTCATATTAACTCAAGTCTCCATAAACCATGTAGCCATCATGGGTAGTAAATGATCATACTTTTTAGATGACTCCTTAAGATGCTTTTATCATAGACTAGTGGATACACTAAGTTAAGCGTTCTATATGACGACAAAGTATAGGACAGTTTTGACAGCGTGGGCAAGACGCTGTATCACCACTTAGGTTTATAGTGATGGTTGTCGGTTAGAGAATCTCCCACAAAAGTTATATTACTTTTATATTTTAAGTAAAGTTGAGTTTGTTATTGCTTTATCTTTAACAAACTAAATTGTTTACATTGTTTTACAAGCTTTTTATATATATATATATTGCATGTGTCTTATTCCTTTATATTGAGTTCAGTTGTTCATGAGTTAAACAAAGCCAAGGTAAGTGTTCCTTTGTACTCCTTTCAAGCTTAAGTTGTTGTTTACCTTTCCAACTCGAATACTCGTACATTCAATGTATTGATGCCAGTTGGCCTACATTTTATTATGATGCAAACACAAGTAACCAGGATCAGCATTCAACACACCGTTGATCCAGTTGAGCACTCCAGAGTCAGCGGTGAGCCTCCTTGAATTTCTGAGGACCTTGTTATTTCGCTTTCATAGTTTTGCTTTATTAGGATGTTGTGGGGTTTGTCCCAACATCCATCTCAGTATTATAGAGGTTTCATAGACTGTCAGACAGTTAGTATTGAGTCTCTCATCTATGTATTTGCAGATACTTTGTTTTGAGACATAAGTTGCCATTTTGGCTAAGATGTTATCATTTAAACTATTGCATTGAGTTTATTCTGTTGAGGTAAGTCTTCCACTGAGTTAAGTAAGCCAGGCCAAGGGTCCGCTTGGTGCCAGCGATGGTCTCCGAGTGCCGGCCACGTCTAGGGTGTAGGCTCGGGGCGTGACACGTGTGTTGCACGTGATTACCCATTCAGAAAATAGATTTTAAAATTTAAATAATATTGCTTATTTTAGTGAAGATTTGAATAATAAGCTTTGCACAAAAGAATATTGCAGATTCATTTGTGTCTGTTCAATGGGGATTGTCATATATATCTTATTCACGTGAAACTATGAAGATGGTCAATGAATAATTCTATTAGTTAAATGCAATAGTGCATATATTTATTTCAATTTGATGAGGTTCAATCATGTAATTAGTCGTATCTCAGTAATATTACCTTATATACGATATTTGTTGTGTATTTTTCTTGTCATCTAACCAGATGTGCATTGCACGTGTATTTCAAGTTAAACTGTTTAGATGTCATAAATGAACATGTGAAGAGAACAACTACATTTTATTTTTTAGAACTAATCTTTGTATATTAATTTTTATTTTATAAGTTATAACATAATAGATGATGTTCTTGTTGTTGGCTCTCATATTTGACTTCTCGATTGACTATATACATAAATCAAAGATAGTTATTTGACTGTCCAAAGTTAACTGAGAAAGGTTTCCTTGTTTTACTGAAAAAACTAAAAATTAAAATTAAAGAATATATTCTATCTATGAAATCATATATATAATCACATGTTTATGTTACATTCAATAAAGATGTAGTCCATATACTTGTAAACGATTTTCAATCTATTCAATTAAGCATGATTCATCCAAGGAAAAATAATAACATCGTTTTATCACATATATAAAGGCGGTGTAATAATATGAAAAATGATTGGTCAAAAGTTAATACAATAAAAGATGAAAGATAGAAATAATTAATGTAATAACTATGAGAATTCATAATATTATAACTAAAGAATGTTAAAGAGTGTGAATAACGTCTGCAATAATTAGTAATAACTAAGAGAATTTATAATGTTATAACTAAAGGATTATGTGCAATAGATGTATTTCTAACAAATTTTATACTTACATAAATGAATAGGACTCTTAATTAATGTTACTCTTTTTTCTTATAGTTATTAGATTTTAATTTAGTGTAGGGACAAAATGAAAGTGTTTATTTCATATTACTTAATATAAATTTTTTAAATGATTCATATATATTCACATATTTTCACTCTTGAGAAGTTTAATAATTTTGAAAAAAGATGTTCAGAAGCATATAAATACATCACAAGAGAAATTATTAACAAAAACAAATGAATTTAGACTACATCATGTTAACTTCATATATTGGAACATTACATACTAAAGTATATATTAAGCAAAAAAATAATTATTATAACATCAAAATTACTCGAGGTTATGGAATGTACCCTCATAGGATAGAGTGATTTACTTCTTCAGAATAGTGGTACCTCATATTCCGCTAAACTTCGAACTCTCAACGACAATAAATCACACGAAATTTTTTAAAATGCAAGAAGAAGAGTAGGAGATCAAAAAAATTGTGGTTGAAAAATGAGAGGAACCCATCTATTTATAGTCAACAAAGGTATGAACAAGTATTTTTTGTGTCTTATCTGAAAAGTCATGACCTTTCCGAGAAGTCACAACCCTTTCGAAAAGTCACAACATATTGAAAAAGTTACAACTCTTTGGAAAAGTCACAACTCACCGAAAAATCGCAACCCTTTGAAAAAAGTCACAAGTTATCGGAAAAAGTCACAACTCATCGAAAAATCACAACCCTTTAAAAAAAGTCACAACTTATCGGAAAAGTCACAACTCATCGAAAAAGTCACAACCTAAGTTAAGAATATTATAGTAATTTAACATTCAAGTTAGGAGTTCATGTTTTTAAGGTTATATATATATATATATATATATATATATATATATATTATTT
>JAJOOI010029861.1:0-14527 GCA_029582585.1 Solanum bukasovii | reverse complement strand
TTTTTCGTTACTACCCGAAAAAAATCAAAAAATTTAATTTGTAAACGTTCGAAAATTATAAAAATCAATAAAAAGATATAAAAACACCTCAAAAAATTCCTGAATCGCATCTGTCACCTTAGAATATAGATATGAATAAAATATCAAAATTTCACATTTTTTCGTTACTACCCGAAAAAAATCAAAAAATTTAATTTGTAAACGTTCGAAAATTATAAAAATCAATAAAAAGATATAAAAACACCTCAAAAAATTCCTGAATCGCATCTGTCACCTTAGAATATAGATATGAATAAAATATCAAAATTTCACATTTTTTCGTTACTACCCGAAAAAAATCAAAAAATTTAATTTGTAAACGTTCGAAAATTATAAAAATCAATAAAAAGATATAAAAACACCTCAAAAAATTCCTGAATCGCATCTGTCACCTTAGAATATAGATATGAATAAAATATCAAAATTTCACATTTTTTCGTTACTACCCGAAAAAAATCAAAAAATTTAATTTGTAAACGTTCGAAAATTATAAAAATCAATAAAAAGATATAAAAACACCTCAAAAAATTCCTGAATCGCATCTGTCACCTTAGAATATAGATATGAATAAAATATCAAAATTTCACATTTTTTCGTTACTACCCGAAAAAAATCAAAAAATTTAATTTGTAAACGTTCGAAAATTATAAAAATCAATAAAAAGATATAAAAACACCTCAAAAAATTAATGAATCGCACCAGTCACCTTAGAATATAGATACTAATAAAATATCAAAATTTCATATTATTTTGTGACTCCCCGAAAAATATCAAAAATTATAATTCGTAAACGTCTAAAAAATATATGAATCAAGAAAAAACACATAAAAACACCTCAAAAAAATTTAGAATAGTTCCAAACACCTTAGAATATCGATACGAATAAAATATAAAAATTCACATTTTTTTGTGATTGCCTGAAACATATCAAAAATCTTAATTCGTAAACGTTTGACAAATTTAAAAATCAATAAAAAGACATAAAACACCTCAAAACTTCCCAAATCGCACCAGTCGACTTAGAATATCGATTGGAACAAGATATCAAAATTCTACAACTTTTCGTGAATGCCCGAAAAATATCAAAAAATTTAATTCGTAAGCGTTCGAAAAATATAAAGATTTATAAAAAGACATAAAAAACCTCAAAAAAATTCGACTCGTACCAGTCAACATAGAATATCGATACTAAAAAATTATCAATATTTCGTGACTGCCTGAAAAATATCAAAAAATTTAATTCGTAAACGTCCAAAAAATATAAAAATCAAGAAAAAGACATAAAATCACCTCAAAAAATTTCCAAATCGCACCCGTCACCTTAGAATGTCAATATGAAAGATATATCAAAATTTTACATTTTTCCGTGATTGCCAAATAAATATCAGAAAATTTAATTCGTAAGTCAAAAAATTGTTAAAATCCAGAAAAAGACATAAATACACCTCAAAATTTTTTGGAGTCGCACCAGTCACCTTAGAATATCGTATGAATAAAATATCAAAATTCCACTTTTTTTCGTGATTACCCAAACAATATCAATAATTTTGATTCGTAAACGTCCGAAATGTATTAAAATCAAGAAAAAAACATAAAAACACCTCAGAAAATTCTCGAATGGCACCAGTCACCTAAAAATATCGATACGTATTAAAAATCAAAATTTCATATTTTTCATGACTGCCCGAAAAATATCAAAAATTTTAATTCGTAAACGTTCGAAAAATTGACAAATCAAGAAAAAGTCATTAAAACACCTCGAAAATTTTTCAAAGAGCCCAAAAATTATCAAAAAATGTAATTCGTAAACTTTTGAAAAATAAAAAAATCAAGAAAGTGACAAAAAAACACCTTGAAAAATTCTCGAATCGCACCAGTCACCTTAGAATATCGATACGAATAATATATCAAAATTCCACTTTTTTTCGTGCCAACCCAACAAATATCAAAAAATTAAATTTGTAAACGTCTGAAAAATATAAAAAATCAAGAAAAAGACATTAAAACACCACAAAAAATTCCCGAATCGCACAACGTCTGAAAAAAATATCAAAATTTCAAAAAATTTCGTGAATGCCCGAAAAATATCTAAAATTTTATTTCTTGAACGTCCAAAAAATATATAATTCAAGAAAAAGAAATAAAAACACCTCAGAAAATTCTCGAATCTCAGCGTCACCTTAGAATATCGATACGAATAAAATATCAAAATTTCATATTTTTTCGTGATTGCCTGAAAAATATATAAAAATTTAATTCATAAACGTCCGAAAAATATGATACTTAAGAAAAAGACAAAAAAATACCTAAAAAATTCCTTAATCGCACAGTCACCTTAAAATATAGCTATGAATAAAATATAAAAATTTCACATTTTTTGGTGATTGCCCGAAAAATATAAAAAAAATTAATTCGTAAACGTTTGAAAAATAGAAAAATCAAGAAAAAGTAATAAAAGCACCTCGATAAATTTCCGAATCGCACCAGTCACCTTAGAATATCGATATGAATAGAATATTAAAAAATTCAGATTTTTTTCTGACTGCACGAAAAATATCATAAAAATTAATTAGTAAACGACCTAAAAATATAAAAATCAAGAAAAAGACATAAAACACCTCAAAAAATTCACGAATCACACCAGTCACCTTAAAATATCGATATGAATAAAATTTTAATTTTCACATATTTTCGTTAATACCCGAAAAATATCAGTAATTTTAATTCGTAAACGTCTGAAAAATATAAAAATCAAGAAAAAGACATGAAAACACCTAAAAATTACAGAATCAAATCGGTCACCTTAGAATATTGATACGAATAAAAAGTCAAAATTTCATATTTTTCATGACTGCACTAAAAATATCAAAAAATTTAATTTTTAAACGTCCGAAAAATATAAAAATCAAGAAAAAGACATAAAAATATCTCAAAAAATTTCTGAATCGCACCAGTCACCATAGAATATTGATACGAATAAAATATCAAAATATTAAAATTTCGCATTTTTTCGTGACTGTCTGAATACCATCAAAAACTTTGATTCGTAAATGTCCGAAAAATTGAAAAATCCAGAAAAAGACATACAAACACCTCAAAAAATTCCTGAATCGCATCAGTCATCTTAGAATATCAATACTAGAAAAATATCTAAATTCCACATTTATTCGTGACTTCCTGAAAAATATCAAAAAATTTAATTCGTAAATTTCTGCAAAAAAATATAAATTTCAAGAAAAAGATATAAAACATCTCAAAAAAATATCGATTCGCACTAGTCACCTTAGAATATCAATACTAATAAATTATCAAAAATTCTCATTTTTTTATGACTGCCCGAAAAATATAAAAAAATCTAGTTCGTAAATGTCCGGAAAATATAAAAATCAAGCAAAAGACATAAAAATACCTCAAAAAAATTCCGTATTTCACCAGTCACCTTAGAATATCAATACGAATAAAATATCAAAATTTTACATTTTTCGTGACTGTCTAAAAAATATCAAAAATTTAATTTGTAACCGTCTGAAAAATATAAAAAAACAAGAAGAGTACATTAAAACACCTAAAAAAATTCTGGAATCGCACCAATCACCATAGAATATCGATTAGAATAAAATCTCAAAATTCCACATTATTTCGTATCTGCCAAAAGAATATCAAAAATTTAATTCTTAAACATTCGAAAAATATAAAAATAAAGAAAAACCAATAAAAACAACGAGAACCAGTCAACGTATTATATCAATACAAATGAAATATCAAATTTCTCATTTTTTGTGACTGGCCAACAAATAACAAAAATTTTAATTCGTAAACGCCAAAAAATATAAAAATTAAGAAAAAAAACATAAAAACACCTCAAAATATTCTCGAATCACACCAGTCACCTTAGAATATTGATATGAATAACATATCAAAATTTCACATATTTGCGTATCAGCCCGAAAAGTATAATTGAATTTAATTGGTAAACGTCTGAAAAATAGAAAAATCAAGAAAGACATAAAAACACCTCAAACAATTTCCGAATCGCACTAGTCACGTTAGAATATCGATACAAATAATAATTAACATTTTATCGTGACTGCCCGAAAAATATCAAAAATTTTAATTTGTAAACGTCCGAAAAATATAAAAATCAAGAAAAAGATATGGAAACACCGAAAAATATTCCCGAATCACACCAGTCACCTTAGTATGTCTAAACGAATAAAATAGCAAATTCTGAATTTTTTCTTAACTGCCTGAAAATTTTCAAAAAACTTAATTCGTAAACGTTCGAAAAATAGAAAAATCAAGGAAAAGACATAAAAACACCTCAAAATACTCCTGAATCACACTAGTCACCTTAGAATATCCGTACGAATAAAATAACAAATTAAAAAAATTTCGTTACTGCCTTTAAAATATATAAAAAAAAAAATCGTAAACATCTAAAAAATATAAAAGTATCAAAAACCTCCTAAATCGCACTGGTCACCTGAGAATATCTATACGAATAAAATAACAAATTCTGAATTGTTTCGTAACTGCTTGAAAAATATCAAAAAACTTAATTCGTAAACGTCCAAAAAATAGAAAAATCAATAAAAAAGTCATAGAAACACTTGAAATTGCCGAATCGAACCAGTCACCTTAGAATATCGATATGCATAGAATATAAAATATTTACATTTTTTCGGGACTGCCCGAAAAATATCAAAAATTTTAATTAGTGTTACGTTCGAAATATATAAAAATCAAGAAAAATACATAAAAATTCCGCATGAAATTCCAGAATCACACCAATCAACTTAAAATATCGATACAAATAGGATATCAAAATTCCACATTTTTTCTTGACTGCTTGAAAAATATCTAAAGTTTTAATTCGTAAACGTTCAAAAAATATAAAATCATGAAAAAGACATAAAATCACCTTAAAAAATCGTGAATCGCACCAGCCACATTAGAATATCGATACGAATAAAATATCAAAATTTCACATTTTTTTGTGACTGCCTGAAGAATATCAAAAATTTTAATTCGTAAACGTCCGAAAAATATAAAAATCAAGAAAAAGACATAAAAACACCTCAAAAAATTTCCGAATCGCTCCAATCACTTTAGAATATTGATACGAATAGAATATCAAAATTTTACATTTTTTTCGTGACTACCTGAAAAATATCAAAAAATTAAATTCGTACACGTCCGAAAATTGTAAAAATCAAGAAAAGACATAAAATAACCTCGGAAAATTTCTGAATAGCACTAGTCACCTTAGAATATCGATATGAATTAAATATAAAAATTTCACAGTTTTTCGTAACTGCCTGAAAATTATCAAAAGTTTTAATTCGTAAAAGTACAAAAAATATAAAATCAAGAAAAAGATATATAAACACCTTAAAAAATCCTGAATCGCACCAGTAATATTAGAATATCGATACAAATAAAATATCAAAATTTAACATTATTTTCGTGGCTGCTAGAAAAATATCATAAATTTTAATTCGTAAACATCCGAAAAATATAAAAATCAAGTAAAAGACACAAAAAACACCTCAGAAAATTTCCGAATTGCACCAGTTACCTTAGAATATCGATAAGAATAAATTATCAAAATTTCACACTTTTTCGTGACTGCCCGAAAAATATCAAAAACTTTAATTCGTAAACGTCTGAAAATATAGAAATCAAGAAAAAGACATAGAAATACCTCGAAAAATTCTCGAATTGTACCAGTCACCTTAGAATATCGATACGAATATAATATCAAATTCCATATTTTTTCGTGAGTGCGCGAAAAATAATAAAAAATTTAATTCGTAAACGTCGGAAAAATATAATAATCAAGAAAAAGACATAAAAACACCTCAAAAAATTCTCGAATCGCATCAGTTATCTTAGAATATTGATATGAATAAAATATCAAAATTTCACATTTTTTTGTGACTATCCAAAAAATATAAAAATCAAGAAAAGGACATAAAAACAACTCAAAATATTCCCGAATCGCACCTGTCACCTTAAAATATCAGTACGAAAAAAAACATCAAAATTTCACATTTATTCGTGATTGCCAAAATAAATTAAAAAATTTAATTTGTAAACGTCCGAAAAATATAAAAATCAAGAAAAAGGCATAAAAACACCTCAAAAAATTCCCTTTTCGTGACTGCTCGAAAAATATCAAAAAATTTAATTCGTAAATGTTCGAAAAACATAAATACATAGGAAAAAACATAAAAACACTTTCAAAAAATTTCGAATCGTACCAGTAACATTAGAATATCGGTACGAATAAAATAACAAAAATTCACATTTTTTCATGACAGCCCAAAAAATATCAAAAATTTGAATTCGTAAACGTTCGAAAAATATATAAATCAAGAAAAAGACATAAAGACACCTCAAAAAATTCCAAATCACACCTGTCATCTTAGAATATCGATACGAATAAAGTATCAAATTTTTACATTTTTAATGTATGCCCAAAAAATATCAAATATTTTAATTCGTAAACGTCCAAAAAATATAAAAATCAAGAAAAAGACATAAAAACACCTCAAAAATATCCTGAATCGTACAAGTCACCTTAGAATATCGATACGAATAAAATATCAAAATTTCACATTTTTTCGTGACTACCCGAAAAATATAAAAAAAATTAATTCTTACATATCCGAAAATTATAAAAATCAAGAAAAAGACAAAAAAAACACCTCAAAAATATCCCGAATCGCACAAGTCACCTAATAATATCGATTCAAAAAATTTAATTCGTACTCGTTTGAAAATTATAAATATCAAGAAAAAGACATAAAAACACCTCAAAAAATTTCCGAATGCACTAGTCACCTTAGTATATAGATACAAATAAGATATCAAAATTTCACATTTTTCATGACTTCCCGAAAAAATATTAAAAATTTTAATTCGAAAACGTCCGAAAATATAAAAATGAAGAAAAAGACATAAGAATACGTAAAAAAATCCCAAATCGCACCAATCACCTTAGAATATCGATACGAATAGAATATCTAAATTTTACATATTTTCGTGACTGCTCAAAAGTTATCAAAAATTTTAATTCATAAGCGTTGGAAAAATATAAAAATCAAGAAAAAGACACAAAAACATCTACAAAAATTACCGAATCGTACCAATCACCTTAGAATATCAATACAAATAAAGTATCAAATTTAACATTTTTTTTAATATTGCTCGAAAAATATCAAAAATTTTAATTTGTAAACATTCGAAAAATATAAAAATCAAGAAAAAGACATAAAAACACCTCAAAAATTCCCGAATTGCACTAATCACCTAAGAATATCGATAAAAATACAAAAATCAAAATTTAACAGTTTTTCGTGACTGCCAAAAAATATCAAAAATTTTAATTCGTAAACGTCCTAACTATTTAAAAATCAAGAAAAAGTCATAAAAACAACTCGAAAAATTCCTGAATCGCACTACACACCTTAGAATATCGATATAAATAAAATATCAAAAGTCCAAATTTTTTCACGACTTCCCAAAAAATATCAAAAAATTTAATTCGTAAATGTCCGAAAAATATAAAAATCAAGAAAAAGATATAAAACCACCTCAAAAAATTCCGGAATCGCACCAGTTACCTTGGAATATCGAAACGAAAAAGATATCAGCATTTCACATTTTTTTCGTTAATGCCCAAAAATATCAAAAAATTTAATTCGTTAACGTCCGAAAAATATAAAAATCAAGAAAAAGACATAAAAAACACCTCAAAAAATTCACTAATTGCACCAGTCACCTTAGAATACCGATAAAATAGTATATCAAAATTTCACATTTTTTCGTGACTATCCGAAAAATATAAAAAAATTTAATTCTTAAACGTTTGAAAAAATAAAAATCAAGCAAAACAAATAAAAATACATCAAAAAATTCCTAAATCGCACCAGTCACATTAGAATATCAATTCGAATAGAATATCAAAATTTCACATTTTTTCGTGACTGCCTGAAAAATATTTAAAAATTGAATTCGTAAATATCTGAAAAATATAAAAATCAAGAAAAAGACATAAAAACAACTCAAAAACTCACGAATCACAACAGTCACCTTAGAATATCGATTCGTAAACGTCCGAAAAATATAAAAATCAAGAAAAAGAAATAAAAACACACCAAATAATTCCCAAATTGTAGAAGTGGCCTTAGAATATCGATACGAATAAAATATCAAAATTTCACACTATTTAGTGACTGCCCGAAAAATATAAAAAAATTTAATTCGTAAACGTTCGAAAAATATAAAAATCAAGAAAAAGACATAAAAACACCTCGAATAATTTCCGAATTGCACCAGTCACCTTAGAATATCGATACGAATAACATATCAAAATTTCACTTTTATCGTGACTGCTCGAAAAATATCAAAAATTTTAATTCATAAACGTCCAAAAAATATAAAAATAAAGAAAAAGACATAAAAACACCTCAAAAAATTTCCGAATCACACTAGTTATCTTAGAATATAGATATGAAAAAATTTCACATTTTTCCGTGATTGCCCGAAAAATATCAAAAAATTGAATTCGTAAACGTTCGAAAAATATAAAAATCAAGAAAAAGACATAAAAGGACCTCAAAAAATTCCCAAATCGCACCAATCACCTTAGAATATCGATACGAATAATATATCAAAATTTCATATTTTTTCGTGACTATCCAAAAAATATCAAAATGTTTAATTCGTAAATGTCTGAAAAATATAAAAATCATGAAAAAGACTTAAAAACACCTCAAAAACTCCCGAATCACACCAGTCACCTTAGAATATCGATACGAATAAAATATCAAAAATTCCATTTTTTCGTGACTGCACTAGAAATATAAAAAATATTTCTTCGTAAACGTCCGAAAAATATAAAAATCAAGAAAAAGAAATTAAAACACCCTAAATAATTCCCGAATTACAACAGTCGCCTTAGAATATCCATACGAATAAAACATCAAAATTTCACATTATTTAGTTACTGCCCGAAAAATATAAAAAAAATTAATTCTTAAACGTCGGAAAAATAAAAAAATCAAGAAAAAGACATAAAAACACTTCAAAAAATTCCTGAATCGCACCAGTAACCTTAGAATATCAATACGAATAAAACATAAAAATTTCACATTTTGTCGTGATACTAAAAAAAAAATCAAAAATTTTAATTCATAAACGTCCGAAAAATATAAAAATGTAGAAAAAGACATAAAAACACCTCAAAAATTCCCGAATCGCACCAATCACCTTAGAATATCGATACGAATAAGTTATCAAAATTTCTCATTTTTTCGTGAGTGCCCAAAAAATATCAAAAATTTTAGTTTGTAAAACGTCCGAAAAATATAAAAAACAAGAAAAAGACATAAAAATACCTCAAAAAATCCTGAATCGCACCGGTCATCTTAGAATATCAAAAAGAATGAAATAAAAAAATTTCATATTTTTTTGTGACTACCCAAAAAATATTAAAATTTAAATTCGTAAACGTCTAAAATATATAAAAATCAAGAAAAAGACATAAAAAGACCTCAAAAAATTCTCGAATCGCACTAGTCACCTTAAAATATCGATACCAATAAAATATCAAAATTTCAATTCTTTTCTTGACTGCTCAAAAAGTATAAAAAAATTTAATTCGTAAACGTCCAAAAAATATAAAGATCAAGTAAAAAGACATAAAAACATCTCAAAAAATTTCCGAATCACACAAGTCACCTTAGAATATTGATACGAATAAAATATCAAAATTTCATAATTTTCGTGCCTGCCCGAAAAGTTTCAAAAAATTTAATTCGTCATCCAAAAAATATAAAGATCAATAAAAAGACATAAAAACACCTCAAAAAATTCTCGAATAGCACCAATCACCTTAGAATAGCGATATGAAAAAAATAAAAAAAATTCATTTTTTTTCGTGACAGCCCAAAAAATATCAAAATTTTTAATTCGTAACCGTCCGAAAAAATATAAAAATCAAGAAAAAGACATGAAAACAACTCAAAAAATTCCCCAATCGCACCAGTTATCTTAGAATATCGATACAAATAAAACATAAAAAATTTGTGACTTCCCGAAAAATATAAAAAAATTTAATTCGTAAACGTCCGAAAAATATAAAATCAAGAAAAAGACATAAAAACAACTCAAACAATTCCTGAATCACATCAATCACCTTAGAATATCGATACGAATAAAACATCAAAATTTCACATTTTTTCCCTGACTGCCCGAAAAATATTAAATTTTAATTTGTAAACGTCTGAAAAATATAAAAATCAAGAAAAAGAAATAAAAACACCTCAAAAAATTACCGTATTGCACCAGTCACCTTAGAATATTGACAAGTCCAAACTTACACCTCAATTAAAAGATATAAACGGTCGAAGTCAAGTTATAGAACTCAACGTGAGTTGAGGTCGATACCACAGAGAATTTCTTTACACAAATGTTTTCACTATCGCGTTTTACTCAAATATAGTTATTATTTCCTAAAGAAACAGTTACGGAAAGTAAAATGGGTTTATCGATAATGTTCAAGTAACCAAGGTTATTAATTAAGATCTAATTAAACAATTAACAGAATATCAGTTCTAAAGTTGTTTCGATAATTAAATGAAACCAAGATTGTGTTCACCATAACGTTGCATCTAATGTTCTTCCGTAGTTGAGTTTCAGACACTTTATATCTCCAAACTACATGCAAGCTAACTATATCTGACACTTCTCGGTCTAATCAAATAATATTCACTCAAGTCCTCTCGATCCAAGAGTGTTATAAGTTCTACCCTCGCTTTCAATAGTGTCAAAGTTCTTTTCTCTCGAACTCGAACTTTGACTCCATTTCGTCTGGTTAATTTAACTTTTTACTAACTATCATTTTTCTTTCGAACAAATGACAGATACATGCTCACTCTAATGCGTGCACTCATCAGAATACATGAATAACGAAAGCTAAATTACAATTTGTAAACATAAATCACCTTTCACTCGTTTTATGAAATTACAATTAGAATTACGTCATAGACCCCACAACCCCAGTTGTGGTATTTAGCCACTCATGATTTCACGTAAACTTGCAGAAGTATGAAATGAAAACATGATAAGAGAATACTTACAAAGATAATCAAATCGATAGCACTTTAATTCAAGAACTAGAATTCAACGTTCAAACTTAATTGATGTGAATCTTTCGAAACCAAAAGCTAAATAATAATGGAAACTCTATTCTTCGTTCAAGGGAAGACAAGATAAAAACTAAAAATCGACCTAATTAATTTAAATAAAGTGTGTTTAAAAAGAGTCCTACTCGAAGTAGGACTGAACTGTCGAACCCTTCACGATTGCTTCCACGACCTGTCAAGGGATTCACGGTCCGTGAAGCCTTTCGTGGTCTTCACTTGGACTCACTCAAAACTGGTTCTTCAAGACCTTTACACTGTATCATTACCACGGACACCGCCACGACTCGTGATAATGACCACGGTCCGTGTAGTTGTCTGTGGTCTACACTTGATAAATTCCCTCTTCAACTTTCCAATGTCCCTTCACTGTATCATTACCATGGACACCACCGCGACTCGTGACAATGACCACGGTTCGTGTAGTTGTCCGTGGTATTCCCTTGGTCAATTCCTTTTTCAACTTTTCATTGCCCATTCACTGGCTTATCTTCACGACTCGCACCACGGACCGTTGTGAGGACCAAGGCCCGTGAGGTTGTTCGTGGTCTTCACTTGGTTTAATCCTCGTCCAGTTCCTCCAACCCTCAGCACTGGTTCAAATCCACGATCATCTCCACGATCCGTAGTAAAGATCACGGCTCGTAAGGTCGTTCGTGGTCTTCATTTCCACTTTCACTGAATTTTCATCTTTTCTATCTTCTTTCACTCCCACTTGTTTCACCTGTACAAACACTACCAAACACATTATATCCACATAAAAAAACTCGATTCCAGTATTAATTCTTAGTTTTCAAGCATCAAATGTGCCAAGACTTTGCGTCACATCAACACCCTCAACTTAGAACCATTACTTGTCCTCAAGTGATGAGAAAACAATACATTCAGCCCTCAAATCATTCAAACACTTTTAAAACTATGCAACAACCATCTCAAACAGAATTTGTATCCAAAACCATGAATCTAACATGCAAGGATCAATATGACATCTCATTACTCACAGTCAATCATGCTTATGCCTGTGAACTATCAGCTAACACAATCTACTCTCGAATGCAATCATTGTGTCCTCATACCAAAGAAGTCCCTCACTCATGATAATTGGGACTAGGTACTACGTTCGCACTCTCAAATAACTTCTAACATTAACAACAAACTACCATAGGCTTGCCCTTGTGTTCTATGCTCTATCTTTCAAACACCCAGAATAAGATCACTGTAGGACTTTATTGGCTTGTAACATAGGCTCAGTCTAGGGAATGGATATTTGGATTTTTGAGTGACTAGTCCCTTGGTTCTCCAAAGTTTCTTTGCACACAACTCTGTTCTGAGCGATTCCCTCTTTTTCTTCATTTTCGCACATCCCAGGCGCCATTTTTTTTTTTTTTTTCTTTTCCTCTTTTTCTCTTCTTTTCTCTTCTCTTTTTCTTCATTAATTTTTTTATATGCATTCAGCTCACTGGTTGGGCCTTCTTTTTCACTTCTTCTTTCTGCTCGGATTTTAATCACCCTCAACTTAGGCTTTTGGCCTGAGTTGTGATATCGTATCTTTGGAGACCCAAGGATATGATATTTACTGGGTAAGAACAAAGACTAATTTTCAGGCTCAAATCGGGTTCAAGTGATAAGCTTTTTATTTGATTGTTTTATTTCTGGATTTTTAATGGCTTAACAAGAATGGCCTACTGATCCTCTCCTATCCGGGCAAGACTACTCGGGCAAGTTCGAGTTTCTGCTCCTAGCGTTAGACTTCGAGCAAAACTCACATACACACATGACACATGACTACATTCTCCAGTTTCTTGGTTCACCAATTTATTTATCAGACTAACAATGTTCAACATGTAAGTATTTAAGATGTCATCTAAAGATCCTAACAATGAGGAGGGGTCATACATGCGACGCTCTAGGCGCCGGTAGTCAGATCAGCGTCGACACCCTTATCAATAGTGCACTCTCAGAAACCAGCGCAGGATTAGGCTGGCTACCACTCACCGGGACAGGTACTTCGCTACCAGAAGCTCTAGCTAAAACTGCATCTCGTTGTTGTTGCTCAATTGCTTATTTTTCTCTAGCTTCCTTCCTTGATGCCTTGCAGGCTTTCTTTTGTTGCCTTCTATCCTCCTTAGATAGGTCGGCAGACAGCTCCTCATCAGACTCTTCGGTCTTGTGTTTTCTCTTGCCAGACATATTCTTGGGTAGTTCACCCCAGAAATGGTCAAGTGATTGTGTGGAGGGTGCTTGATTGAGCAATTACATCAACGACTCTGGCATGACCGGAGTGAGCAGCTGTACTGGCTTGTCAACCAATTTTGCAACCTGAGCTCGCATCTCGGCAAATTATGGCTTGAATTCTTCAGTATCTACAGACCCGACAGCCTGGAATCGGTCGTGGACAAGGATCTCCAAGCCATCCATCCTGTCTTTTAAGACAGCCAGCTCCTTCCGCATCTTATCTTTTATCTCTTTCTTTACAACTAGCACATCTCGCTCTATTAGCTGGGGCATCCGATGTACAATCTGTTCGACTAGGGTCCTGGTCTGGCGTTGATTTGCAACCATTTTTTCAAGAAAAAGCATAGGAATAGTGACAAAGGTACCTGGAACCTGTGAGGCTGAAGTTGGTGGTGGTGGTGCCTCTATAGATGACTGGGATGACTCTCCCTGTTCTGTCCCTCTATCTGCATGTGGAATGTCAAGTGGTACATGAGGGACAACTGCCAAAGAACCCACAACACTAGATTTCGCACCAAAGAGATGGTTAGCAACATCTTTGATTTTAGAGGCCTGGGTGAGTCTAAATGCTTTACCCCATCTGTCAATTAGCCTTTTTGGGGGAATGTCTGCTTGTATACACAATATCCCTATCAGAAAGGGAAATGGAAGCCCGACTCTCTCATTTAATGCCCTATCTCTCATCTCAGTTGCTATGATCCGCCCATATTTACCGGGTAACCAGCCATGAGGAACGCTACCAAATATGCCAATGAAGGACACAGGGTGTTATCATTACCTGTAGCTCTCAATTGTGCACGGACAACCGCCCACCATACCTTGGCTGGAAAAGATAGGGTTGCTGTAACGATCCGGAAAATGATAGAGTGAAACTAGAACCTCACATGTGATTTTGGAGTCGAGAACTTAATAAAATGATTATATTTGAATTTGACCCAAAAAGTTCTTAAAAATGTGCTTCGGAAGTTATCGGAAACTTGTTTAGCTGTATATAAAAATATCCGTTTCATTTTTCAAAAATCCGACTTCATATTCTTGTTTAG
>JAJOOI010029859.1:0-10505 GCA_029582585.1 Solanum bukasovii | reverse complement strand
GTAGCTTAAGCAAGTAGGTTGATTACTATGACAAATTATACTTTACTTACTCTATTTAGCCTCAAACCTCTTTCGAATATTGTCAAACCTATTTCAAACCCTCACTACTCACATAAAACTAGTATATGCAAAATATGGGACGTTATAGATTTGATCTATAAAATCCTATGGATCCTCATTAGGGTCTGACCCGGTGAGTGATGGAGGGTCCAAATTAAGGAAGTCACGTATCCTCGTGCCAGCTGCTCTATCCACACCACTAGTACCGGCAACTGGAACTTCTTGCCATTGGCCGTGGCCAGCAACTATACGAGTCAATAACTGGACTACATTCCTCAAATCTTGCTCAGTACCATTAATAGTGGGTTTTTGAGGTGCAGCTTCCCGCCTTGGATCTTTTGGAAATGGAGGGGTCGGGGAAGTCTGTGATATAGACTCATCTTGAGCCTCACTTTGAACAGCTTGATTAGGTGGTGGTTGGCTGATCCCTTCTTGGGTAGCCACATCTACTCTCTTACCTGTACTTTTACTCCTTCTCGTAACTGGCATCTTTGCTATAATAAAAGCAATTCAGAAGTTAAATACAATTCACCTACAACTTTGGTTCTATCGCACGGTCTACGAAATGAAAGAAAAGAGACAACTCCTACATGTCTCGTAGCCTCCTGTTTATAAATGTGGTGCACAACACATCCATAAGCAAGACACTACACAGACACGACTTTTGTCACGCCTCAAATCCCATTAAGGCGGACAGGCACCCGATGCCCTAAAGGCCCGAGAGAACAACATGTAACCTGTGCCTACTATGCATATTAGTATGACAATCTTGTGATAAGTTCACATAGGATACAGCGATACGAACCAACATAAGTAGACCCAAAACTTATATACAAGACTTGGCCATTGAGGCCACAACTTGTTAAGACGTAACTGAAGCATATACATAAGTCTACAAAGCCTCTAAAAGATAGAAAACCTTAGAGTAGGTCGGGATAGAGCCCGCCTTACCCTTAACTAAGATACAATACCAAAATGACTCTACCAAGGACTCAGTAAAGCTCTGAATCAATATGGAGCTCACCAAAAGTAGCTGTATGTCGTGTGCTCCTACTGAGCAGGTCTACTAGCTGAAGTACCTGTGCCTGCAACATGAAATGCAGCGTCCCCCGCGAGGGACATCAGTACGAGAAAATGTACTGAATATGTAAGGCAATAACATATCTAAATAAGAGTTCAATGAAACTAAGTATCAATATATGTGTGCATAAATCAGAACAGAAGACCACCTTGGTTAACTCTTGTGGAATCATGTATGTTACATTCTTGTCTTTACCTTTCTGTGTGTTATGGTCTTTATAAGGCATTTAATTTGAATGACTAGCTGATTAGTGGTAGAAGAGGATGACTCATGCTAGGCATTTCAACCCCTGGGATGCGGTCTTCATAATTATACAAATTGGGATCGGCCCATGCTAGGCATTCCCCCCTGAGCTGCCACCCTTAATTATACAAATTGCTTTACTTAGATTCTTTAATCTTTGAGATTGTTGTTTTGGTGGTCATAATCATTTTTGATATTTGGGACTATGGCAGTAGTAGAAGACACGAAAATAATACGTCAAGGCAGTAACAATGACATAAGGAGCTATGTAACATCAATGCATTACTTGTGAGCATAAATGACACAATTGACTTCAACTAACTAAGATGAGGATTCACCAAACTTACTTTTGCAAATACCATTTCTATACCAGCACATAGGAGGATGTTTACACAAGTATAGAGTATTGAACATATAATGAAGTAATTCTATAAACTAATGAGAGAGGGAAATATTGTTAGCTATTTGGAGATAATACGCTGCCACTATGTTTCCTTTACTAGGAATAGAACTTAGGAAATTCACTTATTGATATTTGTCTCAAGTATCACATTTCATGCCGAAGAATATTGAATCGAATAGCCTTACATACCTTATCTTTTGGTCAATACAACTATCACGATTTAGCCTCCCCTTTTAGGTTTTAATCTACAATATAATTTATGATAAATTTAAATTAGCAGCTATCACACCGTAAGCCTCATAAAATAGTAGCTAACTTTGACGGATAATGAGCCCATACAGCCCTTAAAACAATGTGTATCACCACACCCTTCTTCTCTGCCCAATACATACATTATATATCCTTTTCCAAGATTACCCAAACTGCACCAACAACAATACACATAAAACTGCCTTAAATATTCTTTTATCATACAATCAATTATTGAACTTAAAACCCCATTGAGTTCTTTATGACAGCACACCCCTAATTCCTCACTCAAACTCATACATAAGGAGGGAGAAAATGGAGCAGTCACCTTACCTCAATTTCTGCAACTTCTCGTTATAACTTGAATTCCTCTGGAACTTCAACTTCCTTTCACACTTAAACCAAAGAAGAAGAGAAAAGTATCTTAATAACCAAGGAAGTGAGTAGTAACTTCTGGAAATATTATGCCTTTATACCTATACTTGAGCATGAATAACATGTTTTCCTAATCATCCATGGGTGAATTAAGTTAAATCCATAAGTGTTTTCACTTACCTTGTCTTGCAGAGATGAGGGTTTCTTCAAGAACCCTAGAAGAACTTTAAGGCTGCTATTTAATCCTTAAGAGAAAAGAAAGAGAAAGAGCTAGAATTAATCCTCAATAATGTGTGTTAAAATAAATGAGAATAGCAGCCAATATATCTTTATATTGAGCTTTCTTCACCTTTAAGAATATCCACTAGAAAGCTTTATTTTCAGCCTCTAATTGGTCAAGTAGGTGATGCACCTGCTTATGTACATCAAGCAACTCAAAAGGTGAAACTAGGTGATGCACTTACTTGCTTTCACTTGGGCTTAAATATTGGGCCTTGACAAATTTGGCTGCTTGGCTTTTATTTCATTTTGTTTTATTTAACATAGTTCTCAAGTGAGTCCATTAGCATTGGCCCAAATCTGATCTATAAACCTTGGCCTTTTTAACTAGATTCATATAGGTCAAGTAGGTGATGCACCTACTTGTCACCTACTATCTTAGTTAAGTCTAGCAAGCAGCTCACCTATTTTATTCCATTCTCTAATTATTAATCTCTTTTTCTTTAACTTAGCACTTAACTTTCAACTTTAAGCTCAATTACCACCTTCCCGTCTCGAGTTTATATATTTTCGTTGGAGTTATAACTTACAATACACATGCTGCATTGTGCAAGACATTACATCACCTTCCGAGCTAGTTTAAACCAACACTAATCATATAAGAAACTTGGTCACTCACCTATACTATAAGGCTATGTCAAGTATCACAAGAATAGAATAAGCATATGCATAATACGGGCTGTTACAGGGAATACGTGCCAAGGGTACTTTGTCGATGAAATGAGTTTAAACCTTACATACTAATACTTGGTAGAGTAAGCACGTACATTTAGTAATAAAGTCATATTAGAGTATTCACTTTAATGCTCTAGGGAGTAGGAACTGCAACTATGGATCAGTCACTACCAAGGCACTTAGAAAGCTTACTTTGTAATAGAAGTGTTGGATTTATGCCAAAGAAATAGGAAATCGAATAGCCTTACATACCTTTTCCTCTGACCAATACAACTATCACGATTTAGCCTCCCTCTTTTAGGTTTTAATCTACAATATAAGTCATGATAAACTAAAATTAGCAGCTATCACACCATGAGCCTCGTAAAACAGTAGCTAACTTTAACGGATAATGAGCCCATACAACCCTTAAAATAATGTGTATCACCACACCCTCCTCTACCCAATACATACATTATATATCATTTTCCAAGATTACCCTAGCTGCACCAACAACAATACACATAAAACAACCTCAAATATTCCTTATCATACAACCAATTATTGAACTCACCACCCCCTTGAGTTCTTTATAACTACACACCCATAATTCCTCACTCAAACTCATACATAAGGAGTACGAAAATGGAGCAGTCACCTTACCTCAATTTTTGCAACTTCTCCTTATAACTTGACTCTAGAACTTCAACTTCCGTCACACTTAAACCAAAAAAGAAGAGAAAAGTATCTTAATAATTAAGGAAAGTGAGCAGTGCTTGTGGGAACTTCTGCCTTGTACTTATAATGAAGCATGAATAACATGTTTTCTAGTCTTCCATGGGAGAATTAAGCTAAATCCATAATTGTTTCTCCTACCTTGGTTTGCAGCTATGAGGATTTCTTCAAGAACCCTAGAAAGAATTTTTAGGCTGCTCTTGAGAGAAAAGAGAGATAGCTGAAGAAAATTGTGAATTTTGTGTGTTAAAATGAGTGAAAAGATAAGATAATATTGGGTTTATATGGAGCCTTCTTGACCATAAAAATATAACCCCCTAGAACCTCCATTTTTGGTCCATTTACAGCCACTAATTGATCGAGTAGGTGATGCACCTGCTTATGTACATCAAGCAGCTCAAAAGGTCAAACTAGGTGATGCACCTACTTGCTTTCACTTGGGCTTAAATATATTGGGCCTTGACAGATTTGGCTGCTGGACTTTAATCTCATCTTCCTTTTATTTAACTTGGTTTGGGCCTCAAGTGAGTCCATTAGCATAGGCCCAAATCTAATCCATAAACCCTGGCCTTTTTAACTAGATCCAAATAGCTCAAGTAGGTGATGCACCTACTTGTCACCTACTAGCTTAGTTAAAGTCAAGCAAGCAACTCACTTATTTTATTCTATATTCTATTATATTAATCCTTTTTTCCTTAACTTAGCACTTAACTTTCAACTTTAAGCTCAATTACCACCTTACTGTCTCGAGTTTAAATACTCCCGTTGGAGTTAACTTGCAATACACATGCTAAAACGTGCAAGGCATCACATCACTTTCCGATCTAGTTTAAATCAACACTAATCATATAAGAAACATGGTCCCTCACCTATACTATAAGGGGTCTATTACAATAATAGAACATACATATGCATAATACGGGCTGTTACAGGAAACCGAGTCCATAACTATACTACAAGGCAATTTGTAAGCGTCATATAAATAGAACTAGTACACGTAGAATATGGGGTGTTACATCCTCCCCCCCTTATGATCATTCATCTTCGAATGATAAGTGTAGTTGATAGTTGGTTCCTGAAATTTCATTTGGCGATTTGCGAGAGTTTTCTTTGTAAGTAGGACTATCCAAAATCTATAGACTAACCTAAAACACGTACGTATAGACAAGTCTTGCGGGACGTCTCAATAGATATGATTCATGAATAAGAATATTACAAATTAAACCTCTTTCTTGACCATGTAATCCACTGAAGACGCACAAGTAGAACTCATACTAATAAGGAATTTAATATACCTAAACACAAGACATGCAAATGACATATCAAATGAACAAATGCTAATAGGACTTATGATCATATAAGGGGACCACATGATCTCAGATCTTTATTCTGCTGTTTAGAATGAGGATGGCTATTTAGGATCTCGACCATCATCTATTTTCAAGTATCTTATGTTATATACTAGTCCTTCCACAATACTTCAATGAAGGTGACACCTTTTGTGCTTAGCTTCCGGGCCTAACAATCAAGAATAACTATAGTATCTCCCAATTTTTTTATATGGAATGGACACATAAAATCATAGGCCTAACCTATCGGGGATCTACTTTTCCTTCTCTTTTTATCTTATGATGCTTTTCAGAGATGAGTCTTATAAGAACTCATAGCTGTTAAATTATAAACTCTAAAGTTTTATGCTGCACATTCGGATAAGGCATTATGCTAAGTTATTTATCTATTGTTGTGATAAAACTTACATATATGCCCCACCTTTTCTGGTCAAAATCTTCACTACCTAATGATACAAGGAAATATTTTCCTAAGATGTTCAAAACTCCAGTCGATAAGCACAGAGGGGCATAGTATACAGATAAATAATTCACATTGGGTAATAACACACAGGCATACTAGCACAAAAGGGAGCTCATGATATACTGGCATTAAGCTATATAAATATGTGGTGTACGCGTGCTTATGGTTCATACGGTAGCGTGTGGGCGAATGAACTATAAGGAATATAGGAAGTGGACTAGATGAGCACATGATGCATGAGTACTAAAGCAATGAAATATATAATACGTAAGTAAGTAGACTATACACGGAACACAAATCACATTGAGCAAGTGCGTTATATCGCATGGATAGGTGGACTAACATGTCAATAAGTACACATATGTAATATGAGCAAGTCAGCACATGACACGTGGTTAGAAAAGCTATAATGCATGTACTGTTAAAGAAAATAGGCTACGAGGCATGTAAATATATATAGAAATGGTTTATGATGCATATGACATGTAAACAAGTGATATGCTAGTCGTATAACCCACAAGAACTAATTTTTCCCATAGCATATGCTCAATTAGCATACAGTACCCACACAATATGGACAAGTGACATGTGGAAAGTAACCAGTGCAATAAATAACATGTAAGGAAAAGGTCCAACGAAAACATATAGCAATAAACAAGGGTGCTCTGAAGCAGATAACACTTACATGCAAGCAATCTATGACATTAGGTAACATGTGAGAAAGTAATCCATAAAAGGCAAATGACATACAAATATCAGTTATACAACATGCAGCATGTATAATTATATAACAAACCATCTTTGGAAACTACAAGATATCCTATAGAACCATTCTACCATATTAATGGCAAACACATTGTCTTAAGCATTAAGTCACGGGTGGGATAGTTCTGCTCATATTCCTTACTCACCTCAAAGCACATACAATTGATTTCCCCATCTGCTCTCTTCAATCCCCTAATAATTCTTATAGGTGTTCTGATATTGGGACTAGGCTTCCATCTAGGTCAATATAAATAATACAGTTAAGATAGAAAAAGAAAATCCTCCATAGTTCATCTTTTGGAGTAGGAGGCAGAGGTCAACTTTGCCTTCATTACTAGCTTGTGTTATATCACACTCAATGTCTGGTGCCCTTTGAAGGTCGAAATAGAAAATAAATAGTGAAGCTTGAACACACCATAAAACATGAACTCTAATAACAAGTAAATGTCAGGTACCTATAAAGTTATATCATTATTCATAACGTCTTAGAGTTAGCTGCTTTGGGTTTAACAAGATAGGTCTGGCCATACTAATATATTTTTTTAATAACATGCGAGGGTGATCCGACAGTTTTCCCAAGCAAGGTAGCAAATAAGAACAACTAGCATATGATCAATTTTTCCTCTCCCCTAACTGGACTATGATTGACGAATTACTGCAGGCATATATTAAATGAATCATGTAGTAGCTCTATTCAATTTGATGGAAGTTTATACATGTGTGTAATGCTCTACTTCTCTTTTGTACTAATTATGTAGATGAACTAGGTCCATGTATCTTTTATCTAGGTAACCTTTCTATTCCCCCTATTTTTCTTGTTGTTATCAAGACCAAATATCAAGACTTGAATCAATACTAAAATGACTTTTCTGTCTAACAAAGGTTCACAAAGTTGTTCTTGGGTGCGCCTTTATAACTCATTAGGGTTGAGGAGTTGATACCTTATTCTTGCCTCTGACACTTAGCAATCACTCTTTCATAGCCACCTATCTCACTCCTCTATAGCATCCTCATATCACCCCACTCCTATGTTGATGGGATTTGACATGTCCCATCTCTTTCTAATTAGAAGATCTACGTACATATTTGGCCTGTGTCATTCAAGCTTCAATCTCACATGCTTCCTATCTAACAAGTACCTTTAATCAAAATTAGTAGTTTCATGTACTCCAAACCCACTATGTACAACATAACTAATCACAACTTAGGTCTAACTAATCAATTTTCCTTTTGTTAACTTATATAAGACCTCCGAGAGGTCGAATACGCATGTAATGTCTCTGGGGTGCTCTCGAGTCATTACAAACTTGGTATCAAAGCATAAGGTTTTAAAGATTACTTTTAGGCTCAAAGTCTCGAAAGTCACGTCTCTAGTAGAGTCTTGTTCATCGGCGTGAGTCGCGACACATCTATGAGCGAGAGGCTATAAGAGGATAGAAGTTTCACTTTCTTCATTACTCTTGTGTCTTACCATAGAGCTTAACTCCATATGATATCTCTCTTTATTCCCTTGTCCGGTGGTCCCTACTAGATGTGATTACTTGGAAGGGGTGATGTTTCAAGGATTTAGGGAGTAAAAGGTGAGTTTTGATGCTTATTATGGTTTATGACTAGATGAAATTATGTGAAAGTAGTTTTGGAAGATTGTGTTGTGATGCCAATTATGGCTATGTGTGACTTATGACATTTGAAGTATCATATTGGGAAGTTGCTTTTTGTGGTTAATGCTTGGTAGTTGCCCTTGTGATAGATTGAAGTCCTTGTGTAGGCTTGCTCCTAAGAGGGGAAGATGGTGTGACTACCTAGCAAGGTAATTGTGAGAGGATAAAAATTTTATGAGTAGTGGTGCTTAGGTGGTACCAAATGATTTTGAGTGAGTAAACTCATTTCTTGAGGGATAGAGGTAAGACCCGCAATAGTGTAGAATCATTTTATGAAAGGAGTTTGAAGGCTTAGTCTTGACTTGCTCCGACCTTAGAATTTAAGGGTATGAGGTGGTGAAGAGTTGATTTGACTCACCCCAAGTGGGGGATAATGTGATCCTAGATGGGTTTACACTAAGTGGGGGATGATGATTTGAGTAGTAAGGTTGTTGATATCCGTATCTTTTCCTTCTATTCTTATTTAAGCTTGAAACCAAGAGTTCCTAGTAGCTTGTTCATGTTTTGGAGTCTTGCATATGATTATGAGTTGCATGATCTCCTTATGTTATGCACGTCCTAGAGAATATAATGTTATGCATCCTTTTAATGACATTATGATTAATTGATAAGGTTAGTAGTTGATCTATATTTCTCATGATTATTGTGCATTTAGTATGATTTGCTTATTTGCCTCATGAGTTGAAATGTTGATCATGCCTATGTGTGCTATGAAAGTTATTGCATATCGGGACCTATGATGAAATGATGAGCTTTTGTTTATGATAAGTTGTTTTAATTGATTTATGAGATGCCTAGTTGAGCATGCCTTGATGTGATCTTGATGTTGCATGATTATGCTTTTGAGAGAAATTGTATTGTGAGCCTATAAATGTCGTAATGAGCATGATATGCAAGGGAGAAGGAAGTTCCTCCAAAGAAATGAGAAATGGTAAAGTTTTGTGCATATTGAGTGGTAGATGTTATTCCTACTTCCTTGAATTGCATGAAAGTCTTGTTGTACTGGTTTTATGTGGAGTTGATGTTTCCTCCTTGATGTGTGTTGTAGTAATGATATTACATGCTTGTTCTGAGTTGCTAGTTAGGTCATTGAGTTCTCGAAAGTATTTTAATTCTCATTCGAGGACGACTGATCCTAAGTGGGGGATATTCTAACACCACTCAAAAATGAAGTAGGATAAAGTAGAGTGTCACAGGGGTGTTATGCATTAATAGATTGTTAAAATAATGAAGAATTGCCTTTTTAGTCAGTTTTAAAGATTTTATAAGTCAAACGTCAAGGGACGACCAACAGGTTCAGAAACTAGTCTTTTACGTGTTGGTGTATTCTAGTATGTTGTTCATGTTTTTATGTGTTGTTTGGAGTCTAAAATCTGTGGAGGAGACTCTAGTGTCTTAATAAATGTTTTTAGGGTCAAAAAGTTCGGGTACAACTCCCCAGGACCACCCTAAGGGTCCCCGAGGAGGACCCCAACCCTTGGCCAAACAAGCTGCCAACGCAACTTGCAAAATGCTCATGTAGGGAGCATCTTAGCGTCCCGGACTAGCTATACCAAGAGCCAAAAATTTGGTCCGCGTCGTGGACGTGTCGCGGACTATTCTTTCTCGAAATTTAATTTCCAGAAACTTGTGGGAACACCTCTGATTCGCGGACTTATTTCCCGACGAAATCTGCGAAAAAAACACTCAAGTTTGACTTGTTTAAAAGGTCCAACTAAGTGAGGGGTAGTTTGGGTACTTTGGAGAATTATTATAAACGGTTATTCTACCTATTTTAGGGTATTTTAAGTGATTAAAACCCCAAGACCTATAATTAGACCTCGTTATCAATTGAACCTTCCCTCTCGAATAAATTCTCTCTCTAGAACTCTACGGAAGACATTGATGAAGCTTCAAGCTAGGGGATGGGTTCCTACTGATTTCTCCTTCAAATTCCTAGGAAATTAATCATAAAGGTATGGGGATTTTATCTTTGATTCTCCTTTCAATCAAAGAGCCAAATCAAAGTGATTCCAATGTTTTTAAAAAACACTAAAAAACCTCAATTTCAATTCTAAGCTTGGGTTCTTGCATGAAAGTATTTCAAATGATGATTTATGTTAATATTGATGGTTTTAAGATAAAAAACTCCATGAACCCTTGCATATCTTGAAATCCTAATTTTGGGTCTAAAGTGGGTCTATTGATT
>JAJOOI010029857.1:0-10801 GCA_029582585.1 Solanum bukasovii | reverse complement strand
TAAAAGATAAAAACTATGAAAAAGTATAAGAAATATTTAAAAATTATATCAAAGTAAATATTTTTATGTATAAAATAAAATTTTAAAATTATATATAATGTCGGGTTGGTTTGGTCTCGGGTTGTTTTTTTTTAGTTAAAACCAAACCAACCCAAATATAGTCGAGTTTTTTTTTCCAATACCAAACCAAGTCAAACCAACCACTAGTCGGGTTTTTTTCTCGGTTTGACTCGAGTTGCGATTTAATTTGGTTTTCGATTCGATTTTGTACGCCCCTACTCAAACCCTCCACTCTTGCCGTACGAATGCAATCTACACTTCAATCAGATGTCTCTCCAAAATCAGTATAGTTGTTGTTATTTCAGATTACATTTAGGATTTGGGGGTTGGTTTAATTTATTTGAACAAGTCAAATTTAAACAAAATTTAAAACGTTTTATAATGCGAGTATTCTATTTATTTTGTTATCTCTATCAGTTTCTCAATTATTACAGATATATTGGGTTGGAAAGGACGTCTTAATTCAATAATATATGTGTTTGTTTATCTTTTTTAATTTAAATGAATGATTTTATTGAGTTATTTCACTTATAAATAATGAATAACTAGATCATGATATAAAACATTCTAAATAAATTAAATAATTCTTACCGCAATAGATTTCATATTATAATGGGCTAAGGAATTTGGAACTGGAGTGTAGACAACAAGGATATTTTAGAATCTTATCTATTGCTAGTTAGTCAAACCGTGCTTCGCACGGTCATATTTTTCTATATTTAAATGATATAAGAAAATTAACAAATTGCAATATATATATATATGAAAAAATCAAACTTTAAATAACAATAAAAGAAAAAACAAAAAAAATTAAATTAGTTTCAAGAAAAAAGAAAGAAGAAGAGAATTGTTTATGCGCCAATTTTATATATGTTGCTATCTCATTTTGGGATGTTTAAATTATTTATGTTATTATAACTAATAATTTCCTTTATATAATACTATTTACGTTTGTAAATTTATTTAACTATTTAAACTTGGAGTTCATGTAATTTCTCTTACTTATAATTTAACTTTTTCACATTGATTACTTTAAAATATGAGTATATTACTTTTGTATTTGATAAAATTAATAGCCTAAACTTTTTTATATATTCACACAAAACTTTCATACGAAAAACATATAAAGTGTAATTCTAAATTCAAGAAAGAAAGTAGAAGTTATATTCAATTCATACATTTACTAATTAATTAATATTTTGTAAAAAGACTACATTGAAAATTAAAAATAATAAATACACAAAATAGCTCAAAATATCAATTTTGTGAAGAAACTGAATAAATTATGTAATCCAAACACTACAGAAATATGAAGAAGTTAAAAGCGAATGTCAATGATTTCATAAATCAATATATTGATGGGTTTAGATTTTTAATAAAGAATATTAAAAATTTGGACAATAAATGCTAATAATTGTGACTTTAATTCTTATAAACTATTAAAATAAAAAAGAAAATAAGGAAAAAATTAAAAAAAATTACCTTTTTGGCTGGTGCAACATTTGTTTTATTGTCAACTTTAATCATGGGTTCACATGAAATGTCATAAATATAAATGAATGTTGAGAATTATTTTTGGAGAGTTACGTCTGTCCATTTTTAAAATTTATTTAGTGAGCAGTTATCTTATTCTTAATTGACTAATTATGTAAATATTTTTTTAGATTTTTGAAAGTTTTATAAAAAGAAAAATCTCATAATTAGGAGAGTTAATGGATTTTTTTTTATCATGCTATTTGAAATGATATTTCATTAGACTACTCTATTTTAATAAATTTTCATTCTTTAAGGAGAAAATGAAATATTTGAGTGATAAATATTTATCCTTTAAATTAAAATAAAGAATAGGAATAAGTGGAGTAGTAAAGTTTGAGATATTTAAATTCTTACAATAAATAATATAAATAAATGAAGGGAACAGTAATTGACACATTTTTTAAATAGTAATAATAAATAGAAATATAGTGAAAATTACAACAATAAAAAAAGAAGATAAATAGGATCATTGGCCAACAAGAGATGTCAAATCGCTTTTGTAGTATTTAGCTTTATATAATATATAGATAGATTTAATTTTTTTCATTTTTCATGGAGAAATGAAAGGTTTAAGTTAAATATTTAGGCCTTTAAATTTACAATAAAGAATAGAAATAAGTAGAATAATAATTTTTGAGACGTTTAAATTTTTAAAATAAATAATAGAAATAAATGGAGGGAGTAGTAATCGACACTTTTTAATAATAATAAAAAATTAAAATATAGTGAAGTTTATCGACAAAATAAATAGTATTTTTGTCTCTCTTTTTTCAAACGAAAGTATTGCATATAATGTTTATAGTTTCTTTAGTTTTTCTTAAGAATTATACAAATACTTAAGTTTGTTGTTAATTTTTTTTACTTCATTGCTTGGATAACATTTTCTTCCCCCTTTTTGTAGGTTATCAAATTTTCGCTCTTTAAAATGCTTCTAATCATAGTGTTGTTAGCATGCAAATAAACAGTAACATCGAGTACATAAAGTTCGTTTTAGAATGTGGCAAAAAGCTATCATAACAAAAATTCACAAGAAGTAATCATAATTTAACCTAATGAAATATGTATGTACAACTATAGTCATATAAAAGAAAAAAAAAGATTTCTTTATCAAGTTTCTCCTTCTTAGTGTTTTGATTTGTCTTACTTATCATTTTATTCTCTTCACATTACGTTTTGAAAATACAACTTTAAGAAAAAAGAGAATGTAAAGAGGTATAATTAAAAGAAATTTAAAATATATTTTAAGTTCTTCAATAAATTACATAAATGAAATATAGAGAAGAGGAAAGAAAAACTAAAAAGATCAAATTACATCATCTTCTTCCGAAATTCACAATTTTCTCTACTTTTGTATCTTTTCAACTTTCTTCTTCATCCCTACAAGCACAAATTAAGAATATACTTATATGAAACTGTTAGTTACTTCATAATTTTACTTGTCTTGAGTTTATTCAATTTAGTTTCATTGATTAGTTAAATTGACTAAAAAATGAACAAATAATATCACATAAATTATTAAAGTAAAAGAAGTATGATTTAAAAAAAATTAAAGAAGCATTTTTACCCATAGATTCATTACGACTTTGTTGAAAGCAACCATATGATTTGATGATTAGCATTTTCTTCCTCACCCTAATGTGTGATATGGTCATGGAGAAGTGAAAGAATAACTTTGAATGAAAATATTCTTGATATAAAATATAAATTTATATAGAAAAAGAGGAGGAATACCATAAGGTGTCATCAACTAATAAATTTAATTTTTGGGGTTAGCTTCGGTTGTTGAATCTCGTGCAAGTTAGGTTGTGGTTGTATTGGGTGCAAGAGGAACGTAGGCACTTTAGGTGTGTGTTGACTATGCGCTCTCACTTCGTGTAATGTTGTATGTATGATAGAGGTAGTGTGGTGATTGACCTCAATGCTAATGGTGATCCCCAAGGTTCAACGAATGAATGAAGCTATGATATTACCCAGCTAGAGATGGTGGTCTTTCTTTGATGTCTTCAAGCCGGCCATAATAGAATAGATAGGCGAAGCAGTCAATAGCAGTCTGTTCACGCCTATCGACAGATAGCAGGTTGCTTCCAAGCTCAAACCATTTGAAACAGAATTGCTACTTGTTTCTTGTTATTGATAAAGTGGTATTCTCCGCCCCTGTCAAATAAAGTAGAAGGGGAGAACTGGAAGAGAGAAGGAAAAAGAGCAAAGGATTGACAAGTATAATGGGAGAAGAATGGCTGACACGTTGACTGCTTTCGATATACAAAAAAAAAAACCAAGCGGTCTAACCTAATCCCTAGGGCGGACCCCAACCAAAAGGCGCTAGACTGACTAAGGACAAGCGCGATAAAGAAAACATCTAGCCCTATGTGTAAAACCTTTTCGCGGGAGAGTCTTTCTCCAATGACCTTCAAAGTCATGGATTTTATATTTAGGGAACGATTGGACTCATTTTTGCTTTTTTCAAGCTGTGGACAGTCATGTTCTTATATTTCTTTGCTTCATCTATCAAGATTTTGTTCCTTAGGGTGTGCCCCTAGCCTGAGTATGATCATTAGTGATGCGCCTGTTTATTGGCCTTCTCTCTCTCGTGGACACCGAAGAGCTACCGATGGTGGAAACAACTATCTACCAATGATGAGATGACCGAGGTTGCGTACGCCGCTCCGTAAAAGCTAGATTCCAAGTGAAGGTGAAACTCTCAGGTGCTGGCTCTTTTTGTAGCTTTCGTGGATTTTCTCTCGGTTAGGGTCTCCCCCCCTCCCCACCTACTCCCTCACTCGTTATCTTTGCTACGAATTCCCTGTGTTAAGCATATGGGATCTGAAGCACAATGAGCACTTTTAGATGACTGCCTGAATCAAATAGGAGGGCAGGTTCCCGTGCCACCACAATGGCATAGCATCGAAAGAGTGACCTGAACCTTTCCCTAACCAGCTCGTAAGTAGCATCCCACTAATGATTGGAAAAATCTTAATATCATAAAGGAAAGATCTTTTTCTTAAAAGTTTCAGTAATAGAAAAAGCAGGTCCTTGAGTCCTCTCTATGCCTCTCATTTCCTTTTTTTCTTTGCTTGGGACTCACTAGCACCGCCCTAACCCACAGGCTGCAAGTACCAGCTTGCTGACAGAACGAAAGACTTGAAACGGATAGCTGGAAATTGGCATTTCCACTAGATATATCTCAATGGATGCAAGGTCTTACCTTGGCGCTCCTACTGTTAGAACCCCAACTGACAAGGGAACTCATGTTTATATACAATTGAAAACCCCTATAATCCATGGATGACTAGTGGAGTTCATAAAAGAAAGCAAATAAAGGTCAACGACAAAGTTGTCCCCTAGCTCAGAGGTTGTTTACTTAGATATTTATTATCAAAGCGAGAGAATCGTTTTAGGCAAAATCAAAGATATTTTAAGATAAACAGTAGTAAGACAAAGCGTCGAGTATTTGCACTTTAGATCTCATGACTTGACCTGTAGATGGTGATACCTCTACCTTTGGTGACGTGATCTTTTCTTATGAATATTATTAAGATTATAAGATGAAGATGTGTGAGTTATTAGTAATTATTTCTTATTTTATTAAAGATATTAATTATATATTATAGTGGTAGGTGAAAAGTTGAGTAATGGAATGTGAAGACTTTTTGAGATATTAAAAAAAAAATTAATAATGAAGGAAAAAAAAAGATGATTATGAATGGCGGCCATAGAGAGGTGCCACATCACCTTCTCTATGTTTCTTATATATATATATATATATATATACATAGATTGTAGCTGTAACGACTTGTTCCCGTCGTTATAGAAAAGCCATCGGGGAAAATTTTTGGGCCGGAAAACTTTTTCGTAGTAACTTGAAATTTCCTATCCTAGTTCAATTTTGGATGAAATTGGAATAAGTGAGGTCTAGGGAAATCTGGTAATAAATGAGAGATCTAATAATGAATTTGATTGCATGAGTGGATAGCTAAGACGTTAAGGAACCTGTACAACTTTTACGGAATCAAATTCGGGCGAGTGGAACTCCCGAAACTAATCTTAGTGTGAACGGGTAGTTTTTGAGTGTCATGGGTTGTAGTCTTTGGTATATGCATGTTTTATTATGTTGTGGTTACTTGTATGTGTTTCACCATTTGGAATAGCGACGTGATCTTACTAGTACATTATGGTTGTGTACTGATACTACAATTGCTCTTTCTTTGTTGAGTACACGACATCTTTAAGAGGCTACTGACAAACCTCGTTTAAAAGACCAGTGATCGACTCGAATTCAAGGGTGAACCAGTTCTTCCGGGCTGCCATGAGTTCTCTATGTTTTAGTCCACTCTTTTCGAACTCAGACTTTCTAGTTAGTTATTCGTTTGTGTAATTGAGTTTTACCCATTTCCTTTAGACTTATGTTCCATGTTAGAGTTTTGGTACATTGACTTTCAGATTCTAGGGGTGTTTTCCACAATGTTTTAGTTTGAAGGTTAGACTTTTGAAGTTTATGGGAACTCTATTTGATTCTTGCATTTAAACCTGCTTCCATAACTCTAAATGCATTAGTATTTGATTAAGTTGTTTAATTTTTGGGTTAGGTAATTAGTATTAATGGTTCTCCCACCAGAGAGTTAGTATGGTTGCCACTCACGATGGTCTGGGTCGTGACAAAGTTGGTATCAGAGTTCTAGGTTCGTTGATCTTGATGTACCAAAACGAGTCTACTAGAGTCTTGCGGAATGGTACAGAGACATCTGTACTTTTGTTTGAAAGGCTATAGGACTTTAGGAAATCTCTATGTTTTCTTTTGTCTCTATTTGTGCTATAACTTGGTTCCAATTGGTATCTAATGATCCAAATTGGTATTTAATCTTCTTTACTCTTCTTTCCGTAGATGGTTAACACTAGGTTCAACGACGTCAGGCCCGTAGCTTCCGTCAATGTGCTAGCTGAGGAATCCACAGCAAGAGGTCGCGATCGAGGCATGGGTAGAGGAAGAGCTAGGGAGAGAGGCCGAGGAAGGGTAGCACTTACTAGGTATGGAGCACTAGTTGAGAATGCTCCCAGAAATAAGGTTCCTCTTGTGCACCATGAAGAGATAGAGGAGAATGTGGAGGTTGAGAATGAGGAGGATGTTGGACAAGAGGAAGAGGTGCAGACTGAGACTACAGGTATTCTTCCCCTAGACTAGTATTAGCTCAACATTCCTCCCCTAGACTAGTATTAGCTCAACAGATTATGTTATTCCTGAAAGGATTGGTTAGTCCTGGAGTGCTTCCCTCAGTTCAAGCGACTCAAGCTCCCGCCAATCCCCTTATTGCTATCACTATCCTCAAGGTAGGTGGAACTGTAGGTACTGAAGCTTTCTTCCGTCCTTTGTTGGGTTTGGTTATGAACTTCCCTTACTACTTGTATTAATGCAACTTTTATCAATCTCTTATTCCATTTACAAAATGAATTTTGTACAACTTTTATCAATCTCTTATCTTGTGTTGTTTTTTATGCAACAGATTCCTGCGTGTCCCAGTCTGTTACAGCTGCACTTGGCACTTTGGCAGGATTGACTTATGAGGTACAATCTGCTCCCAAATTCTCGAGACAAGAAATGGTCGATTGCCTTCCTATCAAATGTGGAGGGATTCCTTACGATATAGGTTATGAGTATGTTCTTCTGTATGGCCTGCATATGGAGCAAGACTACCCTGATCTGTATCGACATGGTTGTACTTGTGGCTGTACTTGCAGATGTTCTGAGTTACAAGTAAGTTATATATAAATTATTCCTTTCAAAACACTAGTTGAAAATTGTATTAACGTAACACTTTGCCACATATTTTATGTTTTGTGAGTTCCATAATTTTGGTAAAAATTTACCACTAGTATGCTTGGTTTGAGGAAAAGCGGAGACCTAACTTGATTTTAGAGTTCAATTTTTTTTTTTGACATGGGGAACTTTGTGTATATATATATAGAAACAGATCCTTACAAGAGTTGTAGGACAAACATATTTACATAACTACTTTTTACATTTGTTATCCTATGTCTATAATGAGTCTAAAACATCAATAATAGAGATATGATCATTAGAAAATATCTGGTTACACAAAAAACACAGTTGCAAGATGCAAGTAAGTTTGATTTGTTGCATACGAGTTCCTCTCCTTACATGCAGTCCATCAAATATTTGTTGGGACTATCCTCCATCTGCCTCTATTCTTAGCCTGCATCCTAGCATGTTCCCAGCTTGTTAAAGCCCTGTAATCTTTCCAGACATGCACCATGCTGCTCCTCTAAGATTTAAAAACAATTTCCACAGCTGTCCTGTCCTTTTACATTATAGGAATAAGTGTGTCACTGTCTCTTCTTGTTCACCACACAAAAAGCACCTAGGGCTAAGGTTACCCCCCTCTCCATTAGATTCTCTCGAGTTACCTCTACCTCCTTGCCAGAAGCCGTACAATGCATGCAACTTAATATGTGATTTTGGTTTTCTAGATGTTCTTCCCAGGACAATTGCTAGGTTACTGCTTGGGGTTGTTCATTCTCCAATAAAATCTATTCACTTGAAAAAAATCTTTCTCACCACCCTGCTACCATAGTTCATCATCACCTGCTTTCAACCCATTAAACTGCTCAATTTTGATGAAGAAAACTGCCATTCTTTGTCTTTCCCAATCATTTAGCTGCCTTCTAAAGATGAATCTCCAACCTTCTGGAGTCTAGAACTCTGCCATAGTGCTCTGCTGATGATGAACTAAGAAATATATATTTGGGAATAGCCTTTCCAAGTTGCCTTCTTCATGCCACAAATCTGTCCAGAAACTGTTTTTCTCCCTATTTTTTTTTTGAGAGAAAGGTAACTTTATATTCACGGTGAAATGTTGTCTCTACATTATTACATTGAAACCCTAATCCTATTTATAGACACTACAATAGACTCCTTTTTCAAGTAGGACACTACAATACAATTCTTTTCTAAGTAGGGCACTATATACTATTCCTGTTACTATTTCTATTTCTATTCCAAGTAGGATTATAATTATTTTACTATTCTAACATTCCCCCTCAAGCTAGTGCATACAAATTATGTACCTAGGTTGATACAAATGTAATTAATACGAGGACCGATGAGAGGCTTGGTGAGATTAGCGCAAGTTGATCGATCAACTTCACAAAATTGACAGTCAATCTCAATGTGCTTGTCTTCTCATTATATACTGGATTTGATGCATAATGTCAGTCAATCTCAATGTGCATAATCTTCTCATGAAATACTGAATTTGATGCATATTGTTGATAAAACACAAAGTGATAAAATTACAGTGTTGAACTTTCCAAACCAAACTTGCAAAGATTGTTTCAGACCATATAATGACTTACATAATCGACATACAAGGCTACTAAACTCCACCTTAGCAACAAAGTTCCCAAAATCTAGTATAAAGTATATGGATCGTGTTGGAATCAATAGATGAGTCGATATTGAACAAGACAATCACCGAAAAATTGGCCAGAACCTACGCGTACTCCGGAGTATTGGTTTTGATGACTGAAAGTGGTCACAATCTAAGAAATTGAATTATATGTGTAGGGTCGGAATGATGGCACAACCAAACTAGAAAATAGAAATTATATAGGAAAGGTTGGACTGACGGTATGACCCTATTAATAAAGAGAAATAATATAGGTAGGATCGGAATGATGGCACAATCCTATTGAAAAAGAGAAATTATATGGATAGGGTTGAAATGATGGCACAAACCTCCGTAAATCAGATTTGAAGAGTCACCAAAAAAATGAATAGAACTATGCAAATCAAATTTGAGGAGTCACCGAAAAGACACACAGGGCTATGCAACTCAGATATAAGAAAGTAGTTCGGAAAAAATCCACGGTACTACGCAAATTAAATATGAAAAGTAGTTCGGAGAGATGTACAGTGCTACGCAAATCATATAATGCAAAAAAAGGTAGTAACCGAAAGGATGACACGGTGCTAGACAAATTAAATATAAAAATATTGTCACCAAAATGATGGCACGGTGCTACACAAATTAATTATAAAAAAGTAGTCACCGAAAAGATAGCACGGTGCTACACAAATTAAATATGGAAAAGTAGTTACCAGAAAGATTACACGGTGCTACAAGTTTTGCTAACATAATTGTTGGCCAGACGGACAACATATATGAGTAATAGCCACCCGCCGGCAGCGGAAGCTCTTGGATTATATACCAAGATCGTATAGGCTCTGATACCATGTAAAGATGTGAAACTTGGGCCTAACTCAACCCTAAAAGCTAGCTCATAAGGGGAGGACTGCCCAAGTTCATATAAGGAGACTATCAGTCCATTACCCAACCAATGTGGGATTTTTACCCACTTTGACACCCCCCTTCACGCCCAAGCCCAACTGGAGCGTGTACCGAGAGCCTAAACAAGATAGATCTGGATCTATTACCATGTGAGAAATATTATGAAAAGAATATTATTGAATTGTTGTTGTCTCTACATTATTACATAAAAGCCCTATTTATAGACACTACAATAAACTTTTTTTTCAACTTAGGACACTACAATACAATCCTTTTCTAAGTAGGACACTATATATTATTCCTATTACTGTGACTATTTCTATTCCTATTCTAAGTAGGATTATAATTATATACTATTCTAAATTCACAAAATAGATTCATCATCCCAAAAATGATGAGACCGATCAGCTACAAACCCTTTCTGGGCAATGCAAAAAGCATAAACACTCAACCATGGTTCTGTACAGTTTTCCTATAAAATCCACAAAATGTTCTATATCCCCTACCATATCCTATTTACACCAAAAATAGAGTAATCTAAGGCAATTCATCTTGATTTTTTGGATGTTGTTAATCTCGTCTTCAAAGCATTTTACATTTCTTTCCTTTCATAAAGTCCACCAAATACATGTTGGGATTTGTTCCCACCAGTCCTCCTCTTTCCCTCTTTCCCTCAATCTCCTTCCAGCTAAGCAGTATCCCTTTAGTGGTCTGAGATGGTTGATTTTCTTTACTATACATTTTGGGATAGGAAACAAACTCATCATAAATGATAGCAGGGCATCTAGCACATATTTCACTAGGGTCAACCTTTCTCCCAGAGATAAATATTGGTTCTTCCACCTAGCCAACCTTTTGTCATCTCTCTCCAACATTTCACTCCATACTTCCAACTCCTTATT
>JAJOOI010029856.1:0-12209 GCA_029582585.1 Solanum bukasovii | reverse complement strand
TGAGTTATTCTGTTGAGTCAGGTTTCCGCTGAGTTAAGAAAGCCAGGCCAAGGGTTCGCTTGGGGCCAGCAATGGTCTCCGAGTGCCGGTCCCGCCCAGGGTGTAGGCTCGGGGCGTGACATTTTGGGCATAGGCTGGGGGGTACTTATGCATTTTCCCTTTAAATTATAAATTGGTTTACGTTATTGTACATTTTTATTAAGAGAATAGTTAGTTATTAAATAATAAAAATGTGGTTCATTATTTGATGGGCAAATTGGTTTTTCAACTTTCAATTTTGAGGCTTTTCACTTATAAATTATAATACTACTAGTTTTGGAAATATGCGTTGCACGTTTTGTCATACAAATTTGTATAGGCCTAATCTAACGTTGATAATTATCAATTACATTATTCTTTTGTATATGTTGCTCTGTGTAAATATAACACTGTCAGTTAGTTCTTTTCATTTAATTTTGGTTATTTGTTTGCAAAATAAAAAAAGTTGAAAAATATAAAACTAATTAAGATAATATAGCATATAGTATGTGATATAGTGATGAACTCTTGCTCTAAATTTAAGAAATGGACGTAAATATATCTAACAAAATTAATAAAGACATAAAGAATAAATATATTAATAAAGACATAAAGAATAAATATATATTTACCATGTTAATGAGGGGGGAAATGACCAATAAATTGATTTTACATAAATTTATAAGAACAAGACGATGAAACACAAAGTGAAGTGGACTAATATTTTCTGTTCACTTTATATAAGAGATCATCACCAAAAATCTATTAAAATACAAAAATAATTGCAAACCCAAAAACTTATCATAAAATACAAAATCAGTAATAAAGTGCAAATATATAACACACAAAAAGAAGGATCTTTTGAGCAAGATAATGAACATTAGTTAAAAAATAAGACACAAATAATGATACAACCCACCTTGAAAGAAGTTTCATCATATAAATCGAAAAATAAATTATGTAATTATTTTCGGCATGTTCCTCATACTCAAATAAAGGCATTATAAAAATCAAAAGAAGGATCATAATGTGTTTTGCCTCCAACATTCCCACATTGAAGTAATATAATTCTTAAACTCAAAACTCAATATTGTTTTGTAATTGAAATCCAAAAGTAGGAAGTAGGTGATGAATTGAATGCATGACGATGAAAAGCTTGTAGAAGCTGAATAAGCTGTGAATATAGAACTAATAAGATGATTTTTACTTTGAGTTTGATAGATCATTTGACTATGTGATTGAACAGTATTGTCAAAATTTGTAGAATCCTATGAAGAATATGAAAAGGCATGATATTACTTCCATGGAAGATCAGAGGAATCAAACATTTTAATTGAACTAATTATAGGTAATAACTAAGAAATTGAAACTTTCAATAAATGTGGGAATATGGAACAACTTTCTACAATCAGATTCAATGTATATTGTTCAGAAGTCTATTAATTTAGGCGGAATGACTTAGGAGGCCCCTGTACTTTGCTTTGTTTGTCAGTTGAACTCTTCTACTCATCATCTTGCCAAATAAACCTTTAAACTCGATGAAACTCTACTTTTTAAACCCCTCTGACTATTGACCGAGCTTATGTGGCATTAAAATGATTGAGTTGGACAAATGTGTGACCACACGCGTTTTAAAGCAAGTGAATGCAATATTTTTATTTAAAAATTATCAAAATTATAAGACAAAATAATAATGATAATAATAATTTTTTTTAAAAAAAAAATCTCAAAACCTTTCTTCTTCAGTCCACCCCACCCCCACCCCATCCTCTTTCTCTTCTTATTCAACCCCCCACCCCCCCCCCACAACCCCTTTTCTATTCTTTTTCTTTGACGTACATCCCATCACCATAATCATCAAATATAAAATTAAAAAAAGTTTTTGCAAGAAAATATATCATTCAACATTTTCATAAATTTAAGATCTATTGCTTGAATTTACTTATATATATATCCCAACTTGAAGATTTCTTGACTTTTTTTATCAAATCAAAAAGCATGTGCAATAGCTAATTACAATCTATCATATTTTATGATTGAGAAATTTTTTGAGTGTGAACTGTGAAGAAAGATGAAAATGATGGTTTTTTTATTTTTGGGGTGAGGCGTAGAGGGTGGGTAGGAATCAGAGGCGAATCTAGGATTTCAAGAAGACAGGTGCACCATTGTCATGGACGGCTTTGCCCCTTTAAGAAAAAGGCAACTACTTTAGGCTTCCAAATTTGAAGGACCTCAATTATTTTAGCAATAACAGATATAGATTTTTCATAAGAAAAATATTAAATACGATTTGTAAAAAAAAAAATTATATTAAGAGAAAAAGTTATTAGAAGAAATTTGATATACCTAGAGTACTATGTTGCAAGAAAGATTAAATGCATTGGTTATATGAATTATTGATTGAAAAATAATTATTAAAATAATCCGATTATTAAAAAATATACAATTTTGCATCTCAAGAATTTTAAAAAGTAGACTTTATAAAAAGAATATTAATTTTTCTCAAAAGTTCAAGGCCTCAATTTGATTTTTTCTCAGACCACTTGTGCGTTTGAGCCGCCGCTGATCATTGCACGTAAGATAAGATCTAAAATATTATAATTGATTTTGCTAGTTTGCTTATTAAGAATGGTGATTTCAGTTGAAAGAACGAAAAAGAAGGAAAAAAATAGGTTTTTCAACTGGAAAGTTTGAGCGCTACTTTGGTTTTTTTGTGAAATAAAATGCTTGCAATGGAACCTACTTTTAGATTATATTTTTGTAAAAATAAGAAGTAAAAAGCCATGCTGCATTTTTAAAAAAATGAATGTTGCAATGGGGAATCAATCAATCCATCAACCTCCCAGTGGAAAGCAACCACCCAAACCAGTGAGCCATCTAGCCATTTGTTATCATGGGTTCCTTCAGTTGCTATTTGTTATATTTTATGAATTATACAAGTAGATGTATCAAATTTTGCCGGATGACCACGGGTTCAGGTGACCCATTTTTTTAACTTAAATTCGCCCCTGGTGGGAATGAAGAAGGCATAATACATAAATGTGCCCTTTAACTTGGTCTCATTTTACGTTTATGTCCTTCAACTTTGGGTATGCACAAGTAGGCTCTTAAACTTGTATAAAGTTGAACAAGTAGACACATGAGTACTACATGTCATAATAAATGTAGGACACCATGCAGGATAAAAATGACATGTAGGATGTCATGTAGGACATGTGTGTCTATTTGTTCAACTTTATACAAATTTAAGTGTCTACTTATGCACACCGAAAGTTGAAGGGCATAAATGTGATTTGAAGCCAAGTTAAAGGACATATTTATGTATTATGCCAATGAAGAATGAAGTAGGAAGGGGGGAAAGAGAGAGAGAAAATTGCACATTTTATTTTTTAATATTATTTATTTTAAAATTTAATTTCTGATGTGTCATTGAAATAATAATAATAATAATGACGTGTCATTAAAAAATGACATGGTATTTTATGTGTAAACTGAGTGTATTACACGCACACATATCAGATGAGAAAGAGGTTTAAAATATTGTGTTTGAATGAGTTTAAGGGTCCATTTGGTAAAGTCACAAGTACAAGGATCTAACTTACAAACAGAATCAAGTACAAGGGTCTTCAAGTCATTCCGCCTAAATTTAATTTTAAAGGTTAATGAAAAAACATATTTTTATCCCCAATTTATGTTCTTTTTTTTTTTTGTTTTTTAGCAGCTGCCATTTGAGGAAGAAAGAAGAAGAATCAACAATCTTATTGATGATTTTGTGAATCGCTTGAAGAAAATACAGAATGAAGAAGAAGAATTCATTGCTTCAAAATTGGATGACATTGAAAACCTAAGAATGGATTTGAGATTCCTAAGAACATTTGTCCTGTTTTGGGATTCGAGTTTGGATGAGTTTTATGACAAGATGTCCCTGAATATTTTGATGTTCGAAAGTCTGGCTGGGTCAGTTTTCAATGAAGATGAATCGAGTATGGCCAAATACAACATGGTTAGTCTTACGGATTTCCTGGTGGATGAAATGACGAGTTATTTGAGTTTGAAGAATGTAGGCACCTCCATGATGACAGAGATCGAAAAAATGTTTGAATATCTCTGTAGACACCTCAATGATCTACCAAAGTATCATTCTTATTTGCTTCTCCCACTGATGAGTGACTACAGCATTCTTCGGCAAGCATTCAGACATCTCGGAGATTTCTATCCTATCCTCGTCGCCAACAAAACAACTACTCAATATCTCTATCCTCGCTACCAATTCATAGTTGATAGAGTAAAACAATTCTGTTTTGAACGTTGGACGTAATTGATAGAGGAAGTCTCTCAATGCTCTTCCGTCATCACTTCTATACTCATCGACATAATCCCTCTTTAGCTGGATGTTCTATACATTTCTACTTCTAAGCTCATCAAAGAATCAACGTCAACTCAAGAACTAGAACGGTTTGTTAAGAAAATCCTAAAAGCATCTCCAAGAAATTATCTGTATCTTCTCCAAGGACGCATGGAAGGTGTCAATTATGCTCCAACTCAAAGCATTAATGTCATGATCAAGTTCCTATTGATCTTTCTCACCGACATACCAAAGCGCTTTATCTATCATGACAAATTGAATGATATGTTGGCACATGTTGTACTACTTACAAGGAAGATATCTATTCTGGTGGGCTCTGAAAATAATATCGATGAAGCAGATTTTTCAGGTCCAGACTTGTTGCAAGAAATTGAACAAATGAAGGGAGATATCAGACAGATTTTTTTTAAAGCTCCAGAGTCATCTCATACAATTGACTTGTCGGAGTTAATATATTTCTATATTCTATCAAAAATATGGCAGTGCTTAAACACTGAAAAGAGAATTGTATTTACTGTGACCAAATGGCTGGCCAAAGATAAAAGAATAAACAAAAAGTAGCAGTATTCAGTAGTAGTAACTACTACATTTAATATATCAACAGTCACTTTTTTTTTTAATCAGAAGGTACAGAAAATAAAAAGAAGTCAGAAATTATTATTTACCTAATAATAATAATAATAATAAGGGTAAAAACAGGACATTTAACCCTCATTCCCTAACAAAAGGGACTCTATATCCGGTAGGGCTCGAACGCGAGACCTCTAATTAAGGATCAAAGAGTACTACCACTCCATCACAATGCTTGTTGGCAGTAGTCATCTAACTGTCCATATTCTTAAAAAAAAAGAAGGGATAGTTGCCTTTTTCATGTTCTTAAAAAAAAGGGGGAATTGTCCATTGATGACTATTCTTCATCAGATTCAGGCCAAATGGGACATATATTGATTCACAATTTGGCATTGAAACCTTCCAATTGAAAAACTAGAATCTTATATGAGAGATTACAGATGAAATAAGATTCATAACTAACAAAAAACAGGAAAGAAAACACACAACACATTAAACTAAAGGCATAATACATAATTATGCCCTTTAACTTTGCCTCATTTTATATTTATGTCCTCCAACTTTGAGTGTGCACAAGTAGACACTTAAACTTGTATAAAATTGAATAAATAGACACACACACGTCCTATATGGCATCCTACATGACAATTTGCGTCCTACGTGGTGTCGTATGTGTATTATGCCACATAGGACTAATGTGTCTACTTGTTCAACTTTATACAAGTTTAAGTGTCTATTTGTGCACATCCAAAGTTGGAGGGTATAAATGTGAAATGAGGCCAAGTTAAAGGGCATATATATGTATTATGCCTAAATTAAAATATGCCCAGAACCAGCAATGAAAAAAACCAGTAACAAGTTTGTTTATTGGAAGCAGTAATCAGATGAAGTGAGACTGCAAATGCATTCGTTGCATTGTTTCTTTCTTCATTGTTGTTCTATCCCTGAGTCCTTTAGGCATTCTGCAAATTATATATAGTATGTCAAATTAAATGAAGTATATATGTATGTAGGGGTGAAGATGTAAGAATTAATTACCTCTTCTTCATCTTCTTCTTCAGCTTCTTCTTCACCCTCCTCTTCATCTTCTTCTTCAGCTTCTTCTTCACCCTCTTCTTCATCTTCTTCTTCAGCTGCTTCTTCAGCCTCTTCTTTTTCCTCTTCTTCATACACATCTTCTATATGGACTTGAAATCTGTACTCTCCTGTGAAATCTACTATCTGTTTCTTAAACTCAATGGCTGAATCTCCAAGCTCACGCTTATTATTAGTCAAATGAATGGACTTTAAAGTGTGCATATCTATAAATGCAGAAGGGATCTCCGTAAGCTTGTAACAATGTTCTAATCTTAATTCCTCAAGCTTGGGAAAGGTTTCCATATCAACTTGCCATTCCGAATAATTGACCATTCGCATAGAAAAAGTCTTAAGACTTTGATAGATGTCCTCACTTGCGTCCTACTGGTCCTTCGACTGCAAGACATTCTGATGAGAGAATTCACCACTCTGAAGGGAGAAGTCACAGACCCAGGAGTCCTACCAGTTACAACACCCATCATTCAAACTTCTCAAGATGGTCCCAAATGGAATTCCTCAGGTTTACAGGGGAAGATCTGAGATTAATGACAACAAATCAGGTCTCAGGGGAAAACCATACAACTGTAACTCTTTCAAGCTATTAGGGAAGTAATATTCATTGGGTTATCGGATTTTGTCTGTTAACTCGGGAGAGCCAACATTCTCGTACATTGCAATGAGTGATTCAAGTTTATTAAGGACATCAAACTTGGGAAACCAATCGCCGTTTGTAAGAGGATCTATCGGTTCCTTGATGTGGCAATGAAGGTGCTGAAGATTCGGGAACTTCTCCAGAACATCACTCATGGCTTCAGTATATGAGATATCAACTTCAGATAAGGTTGTCAAGTCTTCTAACTTTGAATTCTCAGCTTCCAATATTCTACTTGGTTCATGCATAATATCGTCCGCATCCATTTCCTCTTCCTCTTCAAAGAAAGAACTCCTGTCAATTTTCACATGTTTCAGCTTTGACAGTTTGAATATTATGGGAAGTAAAACCATGGTGGAATATCCAGTATTGATCAACAGAGTTTCCAGATTCTGGAGGTTCAACCACGACAGTATCTTGAATCTTAAGCCACAATCCTTTTCCTTTTGCTTTCCTCTAACAATTACTCCAGCAATCAAAACACCAGTCAAAGGAAGCCCTTGACATTTCTCAACTATTTGGTGTCCAACATCTGACAGTTCAGCAGGGCAGCTTCCTTCTCCAAATACCCTTTTTCGAATAGTTCCCAACTTTTTTCAAGTGTTAAAACTTGGAGGTCGATAGGATCAGTACGATATTTAACTTGCGAACCTACCTTACTAATTCGGCTAGTTAAAATAACTCTATCTCCTCTCTCATGCTTTGGAAACATGCTATTAACATCTCCCCTGTTGCAATATCCCACACATCATCCAAGACGATTAGGTACCTTTTATCGAGTAGTGCTCAACAAAAGATGATGAGGTTGACTCAATTGGCTCGTCGGAAGACTTTGCATCAAGGGGGTGATCCCCATTCTTATCCTCCAGCTGTAAACTGGTGACTTCTGCCACGATAAACTTGATCTTATCAATGACACTCGGAAGTGAGAAGATGAGATGGGAGAGAGCTTTATCTCTGACAAGAATGGAATTAATGACATGTTCTGCCTCATATGCCACATCTAAAGCACGCACCCAACAATCTTTAACTACTTCACTAGTGTCATCCAATGTTTGCCTGACTTTCCCGAAAGATGATCTTAGGAATTCAAGGCATTCTTTCGCCATCCCTATTTCGTTCTTTATTAGAGAAACTGAATAAGCATTGGAAATGAGTAAATCATTTAAATGTCTGAGTAGAATATTTATGAAGAAGAAACCATCATCTATAGGAAAGGAAAGTTGAGATGACTCTGGGGCTTTCAAGAAAATCTGTCTGGTATCTCCCTTCATTCGTTCAATTTCTTGCAAAAAGTCGGGAGCTGAAAAATCCGCTATGTTGATATTATTCTCTGAGCTCTCCTCCAACAGCTTTCTCACCAGAATAGATATCTTCCTAGTAAGTAGCCCAACATGTGCCAACTTATCATTCAATTGTCATGATGGATAAATCGCTTTGGTAAATGAGTGAGAAAGATCAATAGGAACTCTATCATGACATTAATGCTTTGAGTTGGAGCGTAATTGACAGCTACTGCACCTGCCATGCGTCCTTGGATAAGAATCAGATAATTTTGAAGAATCCTTGGTGATGCTTTTCGGATTTGCTTAACAAATCGTTCTAGTTCAGTTGACCTTGATTGATCTTTCATGAGCTTAGAAGTAGAAATGTATAAAAGCTCCAACTCAAGAGGGATTATGTCGATCAGTAGAGAAGCAATCTTGGAAGAGCATTGAGAGACGTCGTCACACACCTCGTAACCATCATAATATCGTTTATACTCTCCAATCCAAAGATCAAAACAGAATTGTGTTACTCTATCAGCAATCAATTGGAGCCAAGGGTAGAGATATTCAGTGTGTGCTTTGTTGGCCTTGAGGATAGGATAGAAATCTCTCAGATGTCGGAATACTTGCTGAAGAATCTTGAAGTCACTCATCAAGGGGAGAAGCAAATTAGCACGATAGTTTGGTAGATCATGAAGGTGTCTGAAGAGATATTCAAACATTTTCTCGTCAGTCGTCATGGCTACATACTCATCATTCTCCAAACTCAAAAAATAACTTTTCATCTCTTCCAGCAGCAGCGCGGCGAGACCTTCCATGTTGTATTTCACCAGGATTAATTTATCTTCATCTTCATAGAAAAGTGAGCAAGTAAGTTCATCGAACTTTTCTATATTCATGGACATCCTCTCATAAAAGTCATCCAAACTCGAATTCCCAAACAGAACAAATGTTCTTAGGAATCTCAATTCCATTCTTAGCATTTCAATGTCATCCAATTTTGAAGCAATGAATTCTTCTTCAAGCCATTCAAGAAATCATCAATATGATTGCTGATTCTTCTTCTTTCTTCCTCAAATGGAAGCTGCTAAATTAAAAACCAGTCATTAGTCGGGATATATTAGTGACATATTTTGTTATTTAGTTACACATAGGGGTGTACAAAACCGAACCGAAAACCGAATCAAACCGCAAACCGAGTCCGACTAGCGGTTTGGTATTGAAAAAAAAACCCGACTATATTTGGGTTGGTTTGGTTTTAACTAAAAAAACCATCCCGAGACCAAACCAAACCCGACATTATATATGTAATTTTAAAATTTTATTTTATACATAAAAATATTTACTTTGATATAAATTTAAAATATTTCTTATACTATTTCATAGTTGTTATCTTTTAATATATTATTTAAAGTTTAAAACTTAGAATTCGGAATGATCCAATAAAGAAAGTAATTCTAACCACCTCCTCTATCTGAGATTAAGCTCCTTCTGAGTGAACACATATTGAAGACTCTTGTGATCAGTAAATACATCAACATGCACACCATACAAGTAATGACGCCAAATCTTCAAAGTGAACACTACCGCAGCCAACGCTAAGTCATGGGTTGGGTAGTTCTTCTCATGAACTTTCAACTGTCTGGAGGCATAAGCTATAACTTTGTCATTCTGCATTAAGACACAACCCAAACTAACCCTAGATGCATCACAATACACCACAAAACCTTGAGTACCTTCTGGTAACGTCAAGACTGGAGCTGAAATCAACCTCTGTTTCAATTCCTGAATGCTTTTCTCACAAGCTTCAGACCATTGAAAATTCACTTTCTTCTGAGTCAACTTTGTCAAAGGAGATGCAATAGATGAGAACCCCTCAACAAACCTTCTATAATAACCAGCTGAACCCAAGAAACTCCTAATATCAGCTGGAGACGTGGGTCTAGGCCAATTCTGCACTGCCTCAATTTTTCGAGTATCAACTTTAATTCCATCACCGGACACAATGTGGCCTAGAAATGCCATAGACTCAAGCCAAAACTCACACTTAGAGAACTTGGCATACAACTCCTTATCTCTCAAAGTCTGAAGAACTATTCTGAGGTGACTAGCATGATCTTCTTCATTCCTTGAATAGATTAGTATGTCATCAATAAAGACAATAACAAACATATCTAAATAAGTTTTGAAGACTCTATTCATCAAGTCCATGAAAGCTGCCGGTGCATTGGTCAACCCAAAGGACATGACCAAAAACTCATAATGACCATATCTGGTTCTGAAAGCTGTCTTTGGAATATCACATTCCCTTACTCTTAACAAATGATATCCTGATCTGAGATCAATCTTAGAAAAACAGGTGGCACCCTGAAGCTGATCGAAAAGATCATCAATCCTCGGAAGAGGGTACTTATTCTTGATGGTAACCTTATTCAACTGGCAGTAATCTATACACATCCTAAGGGAACCATCTTTCTTTCTCACAAATAAGACCGGGGCACCCCAAGGTGAGACACTCGGTCGAATGAAACCCTTATCTAGAAGGTCTTTCAACTGCTCTTTCAATTCTTTCAACTCTGTTGGTGCCATTCTATATGGCGGAATAGAGATCGAACGAGTATCTGGAATGAGATCTATGCCGAAATCTATTTCTCTCTCAGGAGGAATTCCGGGTAGATCATCAGGAAAAACTTCTGGAAACTCTCTTACTATAGGAACTGACTGAGAATGAGGTATCTCAACACTAGAGTCATTAACTCGGACTAAGTGATAGATACAACCCTTTGAAACTAACTTCCTTGCCTTAAGGTACGAAATAAAATGACCCTTAGGCACTGCTGAACTACTACTCCACTCTAAGACTGGCTCATTCGGAAACTGAAACTTAACCACTTGAGTTCTACAATCTATCGATGCATAAGAGGCATGAAGCCAATCCATACCTAGAATGACATCAAAATCTACCATGTCTAACTCAACCAAATCAGCCATGGTGCTCTTGTGATTGATGGAAATAAGACAATCACGATAAACTATTTCTGCTAATATAGAATCCCCAACAGGTGTAGAAACACAAAAGGGTTCACAAAGTCTTTCAGGAAGAACATCAAACTTATTTGCAACATAAGGAGTTACAAAAGATAAACTTGCTCATGGGTCTAACAAAGCATACACATCAAAAGCAAAGACTTTGATCATACCAGTGACAATGTTTGGAGAATTCTCTTGCTCATGACGACTGGTGATGGCATAGAGCCGATTTGCTCCTCCGCCGGTACTAAAAGTAGCTCCTCTAGGTGTCGTCCTTTCTGGGGGAGCAACTGATGAAGAATGGGCCCTACTGCCCAGATTTCCACTACATTGATTGTTCTTTGGGCACTCCTTCATGAAGTGACCCTCTTGTCCACACTTGAAGCAACCTATCTGGCCTTGACGACACTTCCCTGGATGGACTCTACCACACCTAGCACATGCAAGACCCCGGTTACTTCCTTGTGCTATACTATTTTGAGACTGTGCAGGTCCAGCTTTGAAGTTCTGTGAATTCTGTCCCGCATACCCAACTTTTATTTTTGGGTGCAGGTGCACTAACAGCTGATGGAGCAGGTCCCCTTTGCCCTTGCTGAAAGGATGAACGGTTCGCATTACCTTTTTGTTGCCCGGACACATTACCGGTCTTAGCTCTCTTATTTCTGAACTCTTCTCTGTCCCTCAACTTTTCTTCCTCAACTTGCTGCACATAGACCATCAACCTTGACATGTCCATGTCCTCGATAAGCATTGCAGCCCTACCCTCCTTACTTGACAACCGAGACAGCCCAGCAACAAACAAACTCATCCTATTCCTCATATCCGCAACCATCTCCGGAGCATAGCGGTATAGTTGGGTGAACTTCAAACTATACTCATGAACACTCAAAGACTCCTGCTTAAGTGTGAGGAACTCACGTACCTTGGCCTCTTTCAACTCTCGAGGAAAGAAATGCCCCAAGAAAGCTTCCTCAAAACAGGCCCAACTCGCAGGTGGTGCATTCTCAACTCTGCCCCCTTTCTATTGGTCGAACCAAGCTCTAGCAATATCCTTCAATTGATACGCAGCTAGTTCAACCCGCTCAGTATCTTCCACATGCGTGTCACGCCCCGAGCCTACACCCTGGGCGGGACCGGCACTCGGAGACCATTGCTGGCCCCAAGCGAACCCTTGGCCTGGCTTTCTTAACTCAGCGGAAACCTGACTCAACAGAATAACTCAATGCCA
>JAJOOI010029854.1:0-10613 GCA_029582585.1 Solanum bukasovii | reverse complement strand
TCTCAAATATAATTTAAATGTAAACTATTAGAACACTTGGTTTTTGAAATATTTCTTTTATAAATTATCTAGGAACCAAGTTAGGAACTAAGTAAGTCACCTTAAACTTGTTATGAATATCAACAAGGTTAGGTTATCCTTCTAAAATTCGAGTTAACTTTTCAAGCTTATTTGGAAGAACATATCAAGTTCCATGAGATTGTTATATGTTATACGAAAATTATTATGGGGTTATGAGAACAAGACTACAAACGGGCCAAGATTGGCAACATGACAACTGTAACTCATAGGTGTTATAAATCCATGACATGACATGCTATGCACTCTACTCCCAAGCTATAATCGGGAGGTATGAGGCCTATTGCCTATATTTATACGTATGAGACACAGATGGCCACAAGTTGGCGAATATGATGTCGGTTCGCTATCGAAAAGCACCACCATTGCTAGTGTTTGGTTGGGTATGTCATGCATTTGCATCTATATATATATATATATATATATGTATATGTATTCACAACATACGATTATACGAGCATACCATGCATATTTAAGTAGTAGGGGGCTAAAGGTTAGCCATGGAAATTATTTGGGTTTCAGTTTCAGGTGGTATCTCTATTACCCTTTTATAGTAAATGTTTATGATTTTACTTTTCGCTTTACATACCAGTACATTTTTATTCGTACTGGCATCCCTTTGCCTAGGGACGCTGTTTTTTGTTTTGTGCGAGCAAGTACAAGCAGGGACTCTAATCGACCCACCCACTAGTATTCAGGTTCAACTATTAGTTGGTAAGCTCCATCTTATCCTGGGGCTATCAGAGGATGTTTACTTTTGTTGTAAAGTTGGGGTATAGTCTGGGCCTTGTCGCGACAGTGCTTATGCCACTCATAGAGGCTATTGTGGACACAATATTCTGGGTTTTCTTTTTGTATGTTTCAACCTCCAGCCAATAGTCTTGGCATGTATATATAGGTGTATGTGTAAGTAGGTATGTTTTCAGTTGTGGCCTCGTCGGCTAGATAGTACATCTTTATTTTTTTTTTGGTTTGTCTACCATTGTTTGTATGGTTATTCTTTTTCAGGTCATGACATCTAGGTTCAGGCTTCACTTTTTAGAGGTTGTGCTGCCCAATCTTTTTGCCTCACAAGTTTGGTTTAGCTAGTATGTTTCACAAGAAATTGACCTTCTCAAAGAAGCCGTTTGTGCCACTGCATTTAATTCCCAAGAAGGAGAACCTGGAATTGATTGTTGGGCTTCAGAAGGAAGGGAAACTTAAAACAGTGATTGACTCCAAATTTCCTCTGAGCAAGGCTGAAGATGCTTGAGGCAAGAGTAGTGATGGACATGCAACCGGTCATTTACCTTGTTTGCTTGTGCAGTTTGTCATCTGGCTTTTCCCTTTCATAATGTCGTTCGATTTTGTTTTCTTTGCATTTTGACAGTTATTCAGTTGAATTGAAATTATTGATCTCTAAGGGAAAAAGGACAAATATACCCCCGAACTATCGTAAATGGTATTCAGATATCCTCCGTTACACAGCCTCAGCCTCTCCTCTACTAAATAATAAGCCTCAGATCGGAGGGGTGTTCTATATGTTTAAAAGGTACCGAGCTCCAGAGATGTTGTTGTTGTTGGGATATATACTATTAACCATATGTTAAGAAATAATATTTAATATAGAATAAATATTTGCTCAATTTTAATAGATCATATATTCGTTTATGGTGTCCATTTACTTATATAGTAGATGATTTAATGTGTAGAGTTTTAGCTTATACACAGAAGATTAAATCATCAATTCTTATAAGTATAAAGTTTTTTGTTCACAATCTAGGATGGAAATTGGACATGCCATCGGTACGATTGTAGCACAAGATTATATGCAATTTATCTTGATTATGGGAATGGTATATTTCCAACTTCTTGTGCTAATGTATTTTTTATGTATTGAACGGGACCGAGTAGAGATAGATGTATTAGACTGGCTGACAAAAACATATTTTCTAAACTATTAAATGTACTTATATTCTTAATCCTGATATAAGTATTATGATCTGTATATATTAATTATCGTTTTGATTTATTAAAAGGTGAGATTCTGAGATGAGTCAATATGCCTGGTAGATTGGATGATAATAATATATATTGGTGAAATAATAAGTTAGTTGATGAAATTCATGTCTCGTTATAGAGATTGATTGATATGCCTTTTTGAGAAACTTATAAGTTTTCATCGTGTCAAACTTTGCAAGTGGATTTATGGATCCGACTCATGAAATAAGTTAAGTAGTGCTCTAAAGGAAATTAATCATTGAATTAAATTCGTCAGTAATTTAATTTATTGATTAATGTCTGTAATCTTAACATGGGGAATTACATAAGTGTTTAATGGGGAATTTTGAAATATAAATAGAGGAGTGCAATTACGAATTTCTAGTGGAATGATTTGTAATTTATTATGGTAAGAATAATTCAAATTATTTATTTGGAATTATTTCCATAATAGGAAGCCTCGGTAATTAATTATATGGTCCCTACAGTGCCCATATTTAACTAGAATTCAGAATCCTATTTCCAAAGGGAAAAGGGGAGACATGCGTTAGTTTTCTTATAAAAAGAAAACTAGCGTGTATTTTTCGATTGATGAAAAATAACATGTGTTTTGGTTCTCCTCTTTGGACTGGAAAGAAATCTCTATAATTATGGATTCTTCTAACCCTAGAAAGATGATTAGTTTTCTATATGATACTTGCACGCCCAAACATTGAGAGAGTTCGGATGTGAACTTGGGATCATTGTGAAAGATCATAGTTGCTCTCTATCTTGTGATTCGCTTGAAGGTCTGTCTAATTCGTTTGAAAGTATCTGCTCACGCTTCAAGAGGTATTTATCGAGTCAAATTTCAGCAAGTTTATATGTTCTGGAATGATTATGTGTTCTAGCATAAACGGTATTGATTATCTATTATTCATGTAAGCAGTAAAAATTTTAGTATTCTTCCGTTGTGCATATAGTTTTCCAACGATTGGCATCAAGAGCCACGCTTGCATCTAAATAGATAATCTAATTTAGTTATACATATGATCGATTATGTATATGACTTCGGTTTTTATTCGTTTATAACGTATAAGAAGAAAACAAGTTTAATATGATTCATGTCCTCTAGTGGGGTGGTGATTCTGTTTGCCACCAAGGGAGGTCTTTATTAGTGTTTTGGTAACTTGAATTTGTTTGAATTGTGCCTGTAAACACAGTGACCTTGAATAGTTATTACGGGCCGATTAGTCCACTGATTTATTCTCTTAGATTACAAAATTGACTTTATTGTCATTTTTTTTATGAGCGACAAATCTAATGCAATAATCGTTCCTTCATGGTTTAATTATATGGGCATTATTATTTCGTTACTCACGTTATATAATATTGTATAATTAAGAATTGGATTAATTACAGAAATCCACCTTTTAGTTTACTTATTACCATTATCCCCTATAAGTTTTACAAATCTCCAAAATCCTTCATTTTCACGCATCAGATTAATGTATCAGTGCATCAGATTAGTGTATCTCGCACATCAAATTAGTGTATCATGTATAAAATGTACATTTGATTAGTGTATCATGTATAAAATGTAATGTAACGTATCTTATACTTAACGATTAATATATCTCGCGCATCAGATTAATGTATCAGCACTTATATTATTGTATCTGTTTGAGGGATTTCTGTAATTATAAACTTTTAACGGATAGATTGTAATTTTGCCTTAAAAGTATGTGATTTCTGTAATTTGCCCTTAAGAATTTATGATTAGTAAATATTAACTGTTAAAGTGGATTATTTATTTGGAATCATTGAAAAGTTTTACAGTATTATATATACGAAATTATGTTAATACATAAATTGAGAATTATGATTAATAAATAGGATTTACGAAAGTGATTTATTTATTTGAGTCATTATAATATCCTCAATGTTTCATGTATAAATAGTCCTAAGTGAATACTAATGATAAACTTGAATGGAGATTTACCTTTAGATACTAGTGAAAATTAATTCATGAGAAGAGATATTAAAGGTTTTCACCGGTCTAAAAAGGGAGAAATATAATATCTTGGATTCTCAAGTGTATTAATCGAAAGGACAATTTGCGATAAAAAGATGTGTGTTTTACCCAATGGAAGGACACAATGTATGCCTTGTGCTCATGAGATAATTATTAAAAGAGAATGAAAATTTGAATCATGTTATTTTAATCTTTAACTGTGCCTAAAACGGTTATTTTTCAAACTTGATCATAGTATAGGTGGTCATGAATTTTATGATCTCTGATTGACTTGAAATTTGATGGTTCCATCGAAAATCGTTTAGATGAGTGTAGGTAGTTTGTCGGATTAAAATTTGATTTGAATATATGATAAAATCATTCTTTATGTCAATTATGTTTATGTTAAATTTGGAACATGATTGCACACGGCTATTTAACATGAATTGATATAAGAATGAAGGTCATATTGTTTTAATTCCTAAAGATACTTAAATTACTTGAATCTAAATTTGGCCATAGCTTTGGAAATAAAGATTCTTTATAGGCTCCAAATGACCTGAAATTTGGTAAGTCCATTGAAAACGGCCTAGTAAGAAATACTCATTATTATGTGGTTATGATTCTTTGAGGTCGTTAAAATGATTTTAAAGTTGTTCTTTGAAATTAAAATGTGATTTAGTATGAATGGCATCCTTTATATTGATTTTATTTATGTTACATATGGTACATGATTACACATGATGAATTAACATAAATTGATATACGATAAGGATGTAGATCTGATTATTTTTCCTCAAGTCGTTTGAATCTGAATTTGATCATAGCTTTGGAGATAAATATTATTTTTGAACTCCGATTGATCTGAAATTTGGTAGGTTCATCAGAAACGATCGAATTTAAAATACTCATTGTTATGAAGTGAGTTGGCAATTTGAGGTCGTTTAGATAATGATTTTAGATATTTCTTTGTATGTTGAAAATTAATTTTAATGAAAAATTACTTGACTATGATATAGTGGTGATAGACATTGTTCTCTATGGCATTCATGACTAAATTTTAGTGAAGTATTAAGTTCATGTGTTGGCTTAGACCTTCCTCCATATCGGATGAAATTAATACAAGTCATTAAAATTTAATCTCTAGTTTTGATTATCTATATTGGGTCTCCCTATCTGAGTAATATATGATTGGATCAACGGATCTAGGGATAATGATATTCACTTGACTTAATTTAACATATACTCTCCATCTGAGTTAGTTTTTGTTTTACATTTATTAGAGTGAATATCTTACACCAGATATGTATATTGTATGAGTAGCTAATTTTTCATTAAATTTTATTGTTCAAGATGCATGGATATCTATGTGGTGTGTTTTGAATTTTCGTATTCAATGCATTCATAAACATGCTGATTTTTGAAAAATAGTATTCAGATAAAGTAAATAGTTTTTAGAATTTTGTTCCTTGTTTTTTATTTGTGAGTTTATTTCACAAATGATGATATGTGTCATGCGATAAGAATTTTATAACGGGGAAATTTTAAATTCTATTTTGACCATATAACGTTTTCAACCAAATTGATCATAGTTTTAAAATTCAAAAAAAAGAAAAGAACTCTAATTGATCTGAAATTTGATAGATTTATAAGAACGACCTAGTAAAAAATTAATTTTTTTTTTGGGATCGTTATATGAGTTTTTGGTCATATTTGATTAAATAGTAGTGAAGTATTAGTTTTATGTGCTGGCTTAGACCTTCCTCCCTATCGGATGAAATTGATACAAGTGACTATGTATTTAATCGTCTAGTTTTGATAATCTGTATTAACTCTCCTAAAACTGAGTAATATAGGATTGGATCAATGTAACTAGAGGATTTTCACTTGACTTAAACTAACAGTAGACTCTCCATCTGAGTTAGGTCTGTATAAGTTTAGGGAGTGAATAATCGATCATTGTACATGTGTATTGCATGATTAGTTCTCCAATCCCATCGATTGACTATTCGAGATGCATGAATATATATGTATAAATGAGCCCTGAATTTTGTTATTTGGGATTATTCGAAATATTATGATCTATTTAAAGTATTATATCTCATATTCTCAATAGACTTTATGCACCCACTTAGTACTACTTAAGCTTTTCTTTTGGTAGAGATAAAGATATTAATTCAAAGAATGCATTGTACATGTACCTTATGTTAGAAGGAATTATTTTCAGTTTCTAACTAGAAAAGAGATGAGTATTTAATATATTTGTTTGTAACTCTCCAATTATTATGAATATTTTTTTCTTCTGGTATATTGATGCGTGATTCTTTTAGTAGTATTATCTCTCATGAATTGAATTATATTAATTTGTCTCATAAGGAAAAATATCTTTTAAATTGAATGAAACTTATATGTACATTAGTGTCTAAGTCATTTATTCTGAACAGAATTTCGAGGTTGGTTAATGGATGAACATAACGGTTCATTGAAAGTGAAGTCACTACCAACATGTGAGTCTTGTTTAGAAGAAAAAATGACTAAGAGACCTTTCCTCTTAAAAAGAAAAAAGATGTAGTGATAAGTTATAATTAATCTATTCTGATTTGTGTAGTAAGAGCATTTGGGCAAGAGGTGAATTTGAGTTTTCAGAGTTTTCAAGAAGGTTACTCATGATTGGAATATAATTTTTGATGTTTTGTAAGTCTAAATGTCTTGATAAACTCAAAATATTTAAGACACATGAAAATAGCATCATGAAAAATATATAAAATCACTGCAATCTGATTGTAGTGACGTAAACCTCTCTGCAGAGCTCATAAGTCGCTTATCTTATAGAATAATTGCATTTCAATTGTGTACACCAGACACTCTATAATAGATTGGTGTAGAAGAGAAAAGAAGTAGACTCTTATGAAGATGATAAGATTAATTATTGACTTATTATTAGTTATTTTGTTTCTTTTGGGATAGGTTCTAATAACCACATATCACATTCTGAATTCAATTTCTTTCAAATCAGTACCTTGAACAACTATAGAACTAATTAGATTTGACGTAAGTCTAATATGTGACATGTTCAAATATAGGATTGTCCAGCACATGTGCTGAGTGGGAGAATAAGAAGATTGGAATTAAGAATGGAATGTGTGTGTTAATTGGATATCCTAAAGAATGAAAGAAGGTTTATTATAGTGTCCTAAAGAAAATAAGGCAATTGTTAACACAACCGTCTGATTTCTAGAAAAGGATCATTTAGTAAACCATGTTCCTAGAAGTAAACTAGTTTTACAGGAATTGAACAAAGAAATAACAAAAAAGTCAATTGTAAATGCAGACGGTAAAAAACATCTAATCGGTATGTCAGAAATGACGTTCCATTGCATTTAAGTAGTGGAAGAAACGTTAATAGACATAAGAAAACTACTACCTCAAGTAGTGGAAGTGATGTTGAGCAAATTAAAGAACACTACATGACAAGTTGTTAATATTTCAATATCGAAAGATTTTGAAGAAATTATTAAGACTCGAGATCATGAAAGTGTGATTATGTAGTAGTGCTTAGTCGTAGTGGGAGAATCATAGCGAAGATTGATTTGATTTGTATGATTGAGAGAAATTTTATGATAGATCTCCTGAAAAGAAGTATACTCTTGGAAGGTTTCATGAGAAGCTCTATCAAGATCTAGTATAAAATCAATTTGTTACGACGAAGCACTACTAGACAAAATTGCATGAGAAAATAACTTGGTAAATTTCTTTTGATAAGAAATAAAGGAATGCTTGTGAAAGTTGTAAATGCATAGTTATGAGTCTAAGTGGGAGATTGTTAGAGTATATACTATTAATCATGTGTTTAGACATAGTATTCTAACAATTTTCAAGATTAAATATCTAAGTGGGAGATTGTTAGGGTATATACTATTAACCATGCATTTAGATATAGTACATTATAACAATTTTCATGGTTAAAAGTCTAAGTGGGAGATTGTTGGGATATATACTATTAGCCATATGTTATGAAATAATATTTAATATAGAATAAATATTTGCTCAATTTTAATAGATCATATATTCGTTTATGGTGTCTATTTACTTATATAGTAGATAATTTAATGTGTAGAGTTTTAGCTTATACACAGAAGATTAAATCATCAGTTCTTATAAGTATAAAGTTTTTTGTTCACAATCTAGGATGGAAATTGGACATGCCATCGGTACGATTGTAGCACAAGATTATATGTAATTTATCTTGATTATGGGAATGGTATATTTCAAACTTCTTGTGCTAGTGATTTTTTATGTATTGAACGGGACCGAGTAGAGATAGATGTTTTAGACTGGCTGAAAAAAACATATTTTCTAAACTATTAAATGTACTTATATTCTTAATCCTAATATAACTATTATGATTTGTATATATTAATTATCGTTTTGATTTATTAAAAGGTGAGTTTCTGAGATGAGTCAATATGCCTAGTAGATTGAATGATAATAATATATATTGGTGAAATAATAAGTTAGTTGATGAAATTTATGTCTCGTTATAGAGATTGATTGATATGCCTTTTTGAGAAACTTATAAATTTTCATCGTGTCAAACCTTGCAAGTGGATTTATGAATCCGACACATGAAATAAGTTAAGTAGTGCTCTAAAGGAAATTAATCATTGAATTAAATTCGTCAGTAATTTAATTTATTGATTAGTATCTGTAATCTTAACATGGGGAATTACTGTGTTTAATGGGGAATTTTGAAATATAAATAGAGGAGTGCAATTACGAATTTCTAGTGGAATGATTTGTAATTTATTATGGTAAGAATAATTCAAATTAATTATTTGGAATTATTTCCATAATAGGAAGCCTCGGTAATTAATTATGTGGTCCCTACAGTGCCCATATTTAACTAGAATTCAGAATCCTATTTCCAAAGGGAAAAGGGGAGACATGCGTTAGTTTTCTTATAAAAAGAAAACAAGCGTGCATTTTTCGATTGATGAAAAATAACGTGTGTTTTGGTTCTCCTCTTTGGACTGGGAAGAAATCTCTATAATTAGGGATTCTTCTAACCCTAGAAAGATGATTAGTTTTCTGTATGATACTTGCACGCCCAAACATTGAGAGAGTTCGGATGTGAACTTGGGATCATTGTGGAAGATCATAGTTGCTCTCTATCTTGTGATTTGCTTGAAGGTCTATCTAATTCGTTTGAAAGTATCTGCTCACGCTTCAAGAGGTATTTATCGAGTCAAATTTCAGCAAGTTTATATGTTCTAGAATGATTATGTGTTCTAGCATAAACGGTATTGGTTATCTATTATTCATGTAAGCAGTAAAAATTTTAGTATTCTTCTGTTGTGCATATAGTTTTCCAACACTTTCATGTGTCACCTTTCTTATTTTTAAATCAATAATATCAATATCATTCCATAAGTGGATTAATAAATCATTGTTACTAAAGATTATGTTGTAATTAGACTAATAAATTTCATTTTTAGTGATTTACTTACCATGAAAACAATTTTTGGTTAGTAAAAATGGTGAACTTGAAGAGAATTCTCTTGTCAAAATTCAGGTACGTAATATTAGGTTTTAGGTAAATAGTAAATAGTTAGAGTAATACCTACCCATTAGTTAATTGTTGAATAATTAATTTTTCAAAACGGTTTTTCGGATAACTATTTAATTAAAATTATATTTGGTTTCTATGTATGATTGTAATTGATATGCCAAAAATTGTAGCTAAATGTATTTTGTATATAAATATATCAATACAAAATTGTTTCTATTTATAAAATTATGTAGTCTTAAAAACTTTTTACCTGTCGATTTTTGAAAATTTGTCTAAATTAAGATTATTTTTTCATGTTTATGATTGATAAGTAAGGAATTTCCTTTCATTAACATGTTTTTAATGCATCTTATTTTATTTGACCCTTGAATTTTTTTATATAAAAAATAAAGTATTTGTTGGCTATTGCATTATTCCTAAAACTTTTTAAAAATATAACAAGCACAATTAATAATTTATGTTAGCTTATTATAATATATAAATCACGTTTTTAGTCGTTTAGTTAACTATTTTCTGATACGTGCATGTATGACCTAAAAAGAAATATATAGTCTATTGATTATATAATAACAACGCAAAACAACATACTTTTTATTAAGGGTAAATCACATAAATATGCTATATTAAAAAAATATTTACCATTTATGGCAATATAATTTTTCTAACTAAATATAACAATTCTTTGAAATTAAAAAAATTGTTTTGTCTATCTGCGCTTCGCCTCTTTCTCTGACCTTTTTTCTCTTCTCCTCTTCTTCTTTTATTCTTCTTCTTCGTCTCTTTCTGTCATTCTTTCTCTTCCTGCTCCTCTTTCTTTTTTCTTCTTCTTCTTTCATGAAATTTTCATTTAAATAACTATTCTTAAATCAGTTTTTGCCCGCATTTCACTATTTTAATCCAAAAACACGACAAGAAGAGAAACAGAAAGATCGAAAATTTGTACAAAATCATGTTCTCAAGCAGAAATTTCAAATCTCTAAAATTACAGCAGCA
>JAJOOI010029853.1:0-20478 GCA_029582585.1 Solanum bukasovii | reverse complement strand
ATTTGTTGATATATATATATATATATATATATATATATATATTTTTATATATATATATATATATGTAACACCTCAAAAATTTCTAAGTTAGGACTTGAACCATTCTTGATTTGTGTACAAGATCTTACCAAGTGATTCTTAAGTTTTCTTAGGTGTTAAGGTCAATTATTTAGTGTGGGAATGATTTTGGATATGAATTAAGGCCACAAGAAACCTGTAGCACAAAGTTGAGTTGAAAGCTTTCATACCGGTTGAGTTATATGCGATTTTACTTGGGTCAACTTTGAATGATCATATCTCTCAGAACATAATGAATTAGGTGGCTTGTGACCTATCAAATTAAAAATGTTTGAGTCCTCTTTCTAACTCCACCAATTTTGCCTCATTTAGAGTTTGGAGTAAAACATTATATCCATTTTAGTAAGGCCCTATCAGTCACACGAATGTTCACAGTCTGCTATACAGCCCATGAAGAATTTCACGGATCGTGGAGCCTTAAACGGTCCGTGAAATCTTTCTTGAAAGGCACTCCATCAATTTTTAAAGCTGGGGACGTTTTGGTCATTCCCCTATGCGTTTGGTACTTAAAGTACATCGTTTTAACCCATATTCTAAGCCTAAACCACGACGTTTTACACCTAATTGAGGACTTAGAAAGTGTTAATCAGTTCTTTTACGTTCATTAACACTTCAAGTCATTAGATCAAGGTTTCAAGAGGAGAAAAACTAGGGTTTTAAGAGTTCTTCGAGTTTCATCGATTTCACCAAGAACTTCTTTCTTCCAAGTATGGAAGGCTATCATAGTGTTAGACTAGTTCGTCCTCACGCCCTACATCTAATTTCAAATTAGTAAAAGAGTAATCTACGATTCTATCCTTAGATTTGAGTATTCTTGAGATGAGTTGATATTGAGTTTTGAGTTCTTGAGTTACTGATTATTGAATTCTATTTCTTGATTATTGAGTTGCTATATCTTACATTGAGATTGTTGAGTTGATTGTTCATGTCTATTTTTAGCATGAACCCTATTTTTTGAGTATTCATTAAGTTCTTATTGAGAATCTTTTAAACAAAACATGATTGTTTAAACTGAGTTTTGAGAAAGAGCTTAACCAAGACTTAAACAAGAGTATAAAGGAACTAAGTATTTTCCATATGTTTTATTTTTACATGAAGAAATATAATATATTTTTTGGGAAAAGTTAAAAGAGTTTTCAAAAAGATTGAGTATAGAGTAGTTACCTCTTAAAGAGGCCCCTTTTGAATAATTATCTCAACCCAAAATATATTTTTACATTGAGCAAAGAGAAACCTTGTTTTCTAAATGAGCAATGAGTTTCAGAGATATTTTAAAGTAGTAACCTCTATTAAGTGGATAATTTCAGCAATTATCTCAAACCTAAGAAATATTATGTTTTATACATTTGAGCAAGAGTATATATTATTGGGAGTAGAATTGAGCATCGATATGGGGGAGAGTTCAGAAAACTCACAGCCCCATAAATCATGCCTTAACAACAAGTTACATGATCATACTTTTTAGATGAATCCTTAGTGCCTTCGGAAAGAGCTTAGTGGATCCACTTAGTTGAGAGGTTCTATACCACGACATAGTATAGGAGAGTTCTGACAGTGTGGACAAGACGTTGTATTATCACGTAACTCATAGTGATGGTTTTCGTTGAGAGAATCTCTCAATAGAGTAAAGTGTATTATTATATATCACTTGTTATGTTGAGTTCAGAGATGAGAATGTATTTTGTAAAGCTTTAAATGATTTAAGTCCTTTATGTCTTTATATTCAACTTGAGTATATTGTTATCTATTATAGTCCTTTCAATCAGTTATTTCGCCTCGACTTTATTACATATTCGTACATTCAAATGTACTGATGTCATTCGACCTGCATCCTTTTATGATGGAGATACAAGTGTTCAGAATCATAGACAGGCGCTCCGTTGAGATCACTCTACACTCCAGACAGTTTTGGTGAGCCTCATTGCATTCCGGAGGACTTCACATTTACTTTCAGTCTAGTTGTTTTGAGGCATTGTGGGTCTTGTCCCGACACCTATCTTAAACATTAGAGGCTTCATAGATAGATACGTTGAGGAGTCTTTCAGTATTTACTTTTCTTTGAGATGTTTTTGCAAACTATTATACTTAAGTTATTGAGTATTTACAGACAACTTGAGTTGAGTATTTACTTTGAATTTAAATGTTCAAAAACTTTGTTTTTAAGCCTATTATTGCTTGAGTTAGTTTTCCACTTGTAGTTTGCCAAGATGAGGGTTTGTTTGGGGTCCAACAATGGTTCTCGAGTGCTAGTCACGTCCAGGGTGTAGGCTCGAATCGTGATAATATATTGTTAGTATATCTACTAAGGACCCATTTTTCCATAGATTTCCCATGTAATATTTGGGGGAAATTTGGCAAATAGTGTTTGTCCATACAATTTGCCATTATTTGGAAAATATTTTTGGCAAATATCCCAAATTCCCAAATACTAGTTTTTTCTAGTATTTGGGCCAAATCTCATTATTTGGGATCTTTTAAAAATTGAAATTTTACACCAAACTTTTATATTTTAGAAAAACACTCTCTATAGTAGTTGTTTGTGTTGTATTACATAATTTTTTAGGTGAACACCAAAGTAGTGATGGAATATTTAGTGAATATGAAAATGATGATATGGTTGTTGATGAAAATGATGAGCAATCGGCTCAGGATAACAAAGTCATGTGATTTATCTACTTCACGATGTATGGAATGATGCTTGTTGCACTCACTCCAAACTACCACATTGCTCTAGTGTCATGGACACTACTTGTTATTTGTTGTAACGAAGATCCAATTGACTTGTAATACAAACTTATGGTTAGTTTTGATAGTTTTTAAAACTTATGGATATAAATCTTATTTTTCTAAAAAAGTGAATTATGTTTCCCAAATACTATGGCCAAACACAAGGTGAAATTTCACCAAAATTTTCACCCAAATAATATTTGGAAATCTATGGCCAAACGCTAGCTAATTCTAGATAAGGATGGGCAGATTTTAAATATTTGTATATAGTTATTGTAGATAGAGTTAAGTACTCTTTTAATTCTATTCGGACTCTTAGTCCTTCACCTATCTGTGTATTTAAATATTGGATGTATCATTGATAAATTATTAATTGAATCAAACTCTTTCATAGTATCAGAAGCAGAGTACTATACGCTTCCTTTGACCATGGCCAACTCAACAATCAGTAACTCATCCTCTACCAATTTCCCACATCCAAATTTGATCAAGTTAGATTGAAATAATTATGTATTGTGAAAGTCACAGATTTTACCTGCGATAAGAGGTCATGAACTAGAAGGGTACGTTGATGGATCATATAAGTGCCCTAAAAAATTCATTCCCGATAGTTCAACCAACGAAAATTCACATATATAGGTTGTGAATATGGTGTACTTAGCATAGAGAAAACTTTATACTACATAAATTGCATAAACTTTTTGTTTATGCTTATTAAATTAATATGTGTTTATGCTTATTAGTTTTTTAAAAAAATTCTTTGTAAATTTTACATAAATGAGTATCTTAATAAAAAGAAAGAAATAGTTTTATAACTCTCCATTACTCATCCAGTACTATACAATCCTATAATCAATAAAAAAAAATGTGTTGATAACCTTTTAGTTTATCCGTACTTATTCTAAATTAAATAAAAATAAAAAATTATGAAATTAATAATTATGATTATTTTAAATAATTACGTCAAATTAAAATATCCTTTAAGATTTTTTTCGATATATACCTCATATTTAACCATATTACCATAAGTATTTAAATAATTTGTTTTATCAGTTTATCTTTTAACTTAATCAAACAATATAAATCACGAACTAAATATACAAATTACTAAAAAAATTCATACACTTTTAACTATTTTTTAACATTTTTATTTATGCTTATTTAATTAATATTTGTTTGTGTTTATTAGTTTTAAAAGAAGTCCCTTTATAAATTTTATATAAATGAATACGAATAAAATATTTACATAAAGATAATTTCTTCAAAATCTAACCATAGTATATTTAGGTAAAGAAAAATAATTAGGGAACACTTATTATGAAAAGTATAAAACAATTTATTTTTTTCTATTTCTATCAATGCATTAATTTTGTTGACAATATAACTTTTTTCTTTCTTCTTTGGATGTGACTTTGTAGTTGTTGAGACAAAATCACTATAATTTGTGTATGCATTATATAGATATAGTAACTTTTTAAGTATTAAAATCTCTAATAAATAATTATTGCAAATAATTAGTTTTTGTTGATTTTTTAAAATTTTCTTTTATTTACAATTTTTAATTTTAATGCTTTGTAGTTTTTTTTTTCCAGAATGATTTACAAAGTTATTATCTACACATATTTAATGTATAGCATTTTTTTGATAATATTAATTAATTAAGTTAAATTAAAGTTGTCTATAAATTAATATTTACAATTACATTTATCAACTAACCACACAATGCGCAGGCACATATACTAGTAAATAGGAGTAAGAAGGTCCGTTGAGATGAAAACAAGCTACCTCACAAATCTCCACAGGAAACCTCGGAAAAGAAGAGAGTAGAAGGTATCACGAGATCCGGGCTCGTAACCTACAAAAAATTAAAAACAAGGGGTGAGTATCAAATCACACGGTACACAACAAGTAAACTTCTATACACAAGCTAAGGGAATAGAATACGGGTACTCCTTACACCCCATCCGAACCTCCACAACTACAACCTGCATAAAACCAGCCCAACCTAACTGTTCATAGTTTACATAGCACACAACTCAACAACAACACTCTAACAAATTACATATCCTCAATAACAAACTCAATATTCATCAATCACAACTTTAATAGAAAGACACTTACAAGATCAGCAACAGACAAGATCAAATTAATCAATGATAAAAATGTGCAATGCAATGTCAAGTATAGTGATGCATGTTTGATCTAACGATACACACCTGTTGTCTCTTAGTTCGGGACCCATGAGGGACGTATTTGTCTATGCATTCATCGCGGCGTGCGACACTACCCTCAATAATAAAATTCTTTGCAGCGTACGACACGTCCCTCGATAATAGAATCTGTCGTGGCGTGTGACACGTCCATAGAATCATAGTATCCGTCACGACATGCGACACGCCCCTCGAAATGATACATCCTCCTCAATTCACATAACACTTATCACAATCATGTCTCAGAACCAATGCAAATGACATGTTCACACAAATAATGAGGAGATGATCATTTTCATAACAATGCACAATTCAAAACAACACAATTGTGATACAACATAAAAAATGAATCAATAAGCCTTTCAAAACTATTCTCAACACATCATACACCAATAATTAATTACACTGCCTTTTATTACCCTTTTTCCATCATTAGAATTATTCAACAAGTCAACCCATCACCAAGTCTCATTACTCCCTAACACATACCACAAGGAAGTACACGATTCTATGCACTTAACAAGGGTTTAGAAATCCACTTATCTCAGTTAATCAACGATACACTCCGGGACTTGAGCCTTCTCTTTTCGTTGAGCTACCAGATCAATGCAATATATTCAAGTACATGATCACAATAAAATTTTAGAACCAACACCCACCCATATTGATATAGGTTTAGCCTAGACCAATAACTCACTCAAATCTATAATCAAGTTTAACATGTCAATTCTCTTATTTCCAAATTTCAAGTCTAGGGTTAAGTTCCAAGTTCTCCAATATCATAAATCTAATAATATTCACATAATATAAAACACATAATATTTAATTACCTATCTTAATATGTCAAAACTTGAATCATAATGTGATGAACATAAGAATTCCAAAAAAAATCCAAACTAATATATAGTCAGTAACCTAAGTGAAATCTAACCCATATTTACATCCATGTTATCTACCATTAATAATGATTAATTGCCAATTCATGGCCAATAATTGGCTACTCAATTCCCGATCTCCCGATCTCCAAAAGTGCACTACAGATTCTTTAATTTAAGTTGCAAATTACATCCTTTCAACCCAATTGCATAAATACCATAAGATGCCAACTCCATTCTACTCTCTCTCTGTCTCTCTCTCTATATATATATAATAATCAAATATTAATTGCACTAATTTAGTAAATGCCTTCCCATTGGTTAAGGAATAACAAGATTCCATGTTGTGGAACAGTTAAACAAAACTTCCGTAGGAAATATGATTACTATTCATTTATTAACCACCAAAATTCCAACAAACATTACCAGCCACTAACTTTATTTTCCAATGCAAGATTTCTATTATATGGAGTAATTAATGTAGGCATATACAAAAATGGAAGGCCGGGGGAAATTTGCTTACATGCAATCCTTCGTGCCATAACTGAGGGATTCTCCGAAAGAAAGGAGGCTCACCAAACAAATCTGGAACTCGATTGGATCAACGAAGTGCTAGTTGATGATCCTGGTTAGCTGTATCTACATCATAAAATGATGCAGACCAAACAACATCAGTACATTGAATGTACGAGCATGTAAAGGGAAATCTAAAACATGACATAAGCTTGAACTGGAACTGAAGAAACAACTTACCTCATCTCAACTCAACTCAGCCTCATTACAATATAAAAGCAATAACAATAATGCGATATAAAGAAAAGCTTTAAAACAATAGATAACAACTCAATGTATTGGAAAATACAATATAACTCAGTATGTATGTAAAAATACAAAATAAACTATGTTTGGGTGATTCTCTAACCGACAATCATCACAATGAGCTATGTGATGATACAACGTCTCGCCACGCTGTCAGAACTATCTTATACCTTGCCGTGGTATAGAACTTGTCACTCCCTGAGCCTATACCTCGGACGTGGCTGGCACTCGAGAACCATTGCTGGACCCAAGTGAACCCTTGGCCTGGCTTACTTACTCAGCGGAAGACTTAGACATAAGAAAGAAAATCCAAATACAAGATAACTCAACATGTCTAAAACTAAACTCAAAATGTTTTAAGAAAATAAGCATTTAACTTAGCCAAAGTGGCAACTCAAATATGAACATAAGCCAATAATGAGATAATGATGAATGAACTAACATCTGACTGACTATATATGAAGCCTTTAAAACAACTGAGATGGATGTCGGGACAATCCCCACGACATCCTAATGAACTAATAAAAGAACTGAAAGCAATAAAATGGATCCTCCTGAAAGCAAAGAGGCTCACCACCAGAGTGCTCAACTGGATCAACGATGCACTGAATGTTGATCTTGGTTACCTGCATCTACATTATAAGACGATGCAGGCCAACTGGCATCAGTACATTGAATGTACGAGTATGCGAGTTGGAATGCTAAACAAGACATAAGCTTGAAAGGAACTGAAGAACTTACCTGGCTCAACTTAACTGAACTCATTTCAATATAAAGCAGTGTAAATAAATGCAGTATAAAGAAAGGCTTTAAAACATGGTTTTCAACTCTGTGTATTTAGAAATACAATAACAACTCTATATGTATACAAAGATACAATACAAACTATGTTTGTATATGAAAATACAAATATCTCTGATGTATATAAAAATATAAAATACTGCTGCGGGAGTTTCTCTAACCGACAACCACCACTATGAGCCTAAGTGGTGATACATCGTCTTGCCCACACTGCCAGAAATGTCCTATACTTTGCCATCATATAGAACACTTAATTATGTGGATCCACTAGTCTATGCTAAAAGCATCATAAGGAGTCATCTAAAAAGTATGATCCTTTACTACCCATGATGGCTACATGGTTTATAGAGACGTGAATTATCTGAACTCAAACTCGTCCCCATATCGGTGCTCAATACTACTCCCAAAATATACTTAGCTCATATGTTTGTAAAAACAAAACTATTTCTTTGGTTTGAGCTAATTACTTAAAAACTTAGCTTAAAAGCTCTCTTGGAAATCTCAGTTTCCTTTCTTGCTCAAATGTGAAAACATTTTAACTCTTGGGAATACTTAGTTCCCATATAATCTTTGAAGAATGAACTTTACTCTTACTCTTTACTGAAAACTAGCTCAAAAGCTCTTTTGGAAATCAAGGTTTCCTTTCTTCTTTAAATGGGAAAACATTTACTCTTTGGGAATACATAGTCCCGATATACTCTTTTGAAGAAATGAACTTCAAATTTTACTCTTTGCTTAACTTAAAACTTAAGTCTTAGAACAAAGTTAAAATGTTTCTGAAAGACTTTAGAAAAACTTTAATGAACTTCTCTTGACTTGCTTCTTAACTTCTAAACTTGACTCTTAGCTTTTCTTGAATTGAATTATATATTCAAGGATTGGGATTTGTGATAGGAAATATATCATGATGTTTAGGAATGATTTTAGATAGCTAAATATGAGAAAAGATTAAAAAAAATCACTGTTTAAGAACGGGTCCGCGACGCGGAGATGTATTTAAATTTTGGTCGCGAAAATACTTTTTGAGGCAGAACGGTCTGTGACCGCTCTGCGACGCAAGGATGAATTTTTTGAAACTGGGGAGCAGGTCCGCGACGTGTCCTGGGGCACCATATTTGCCGAACTTTTTCCTTTTTTCGTTTTCCAGTCCCAATTCACCTAAACTCGACTATTATTCTCAATTTTTCTTTAGATTTAGATACCCAACATATGTACCCATGAACCTAACTCAAAATAACTCTAAAACTCTACGTAAAGATCACAGAAACTTCTCAATTCAGCCCAATTCAAGAACGAAATACAAATTCAAGAACACCATTCAAGATTCATCAACTTTCAACTTTCTAGAACAAACTTCGCTGAAATAAACGTGATTGGCGCGAGGGTGAACGAACCCAACTCTATGACAAACTTACATACCTCGTAGGGATCACCCCTTGACGAAATCCAAGATCTTAGCTTCGAGAATTTGACGATTCTTGCTTCTTCTCCTCTCTTCTCTTCTTCTTTTCTCTTGTCTCAAAACCCTAACTTAATTTTCAAAAGCGTAAACTAACCAAGTTCAGTTTAGACCCCCAAGTAATTACAAAAGAGGAACTAATTAAATTGGGTATGGTAAAGACCAAAATACCCTTCCAAAATCCGGTTTAGACTTTCCTTATTTGAATAGACCAACTTCAAATGCGAATATCTCACTCATACGAACTCGGAATCGCACAAACTCGGCGGCGTTGGAAAGATTATTCCAAGATCTGTCCTACAATATCTGGAAACACACCTAACTCATCCTGATCTAGGATTTATGGTCGTTTGAAGTTGACAAAAAACTCAACTTAACACACTTAACAAATTTTCCAGATTTTTATATATTCTTTCCAAAAATGACTATTTCCAAATTTTAACTTCTTTCTAGTTCCTTCAATTAGAGAGATGTTACATAAATCCTCAACTAAGTGGATCCACTAAGCTATGCCTAAAAAGTAATAAGGAATCATCTAAAGAGTATGACCCTTTATACCCACTATGGCTACATGGTTTATGGGGGCTCTGAGTTGTTGAACTCTCCCCCATATCGGTGTACAAGACGACTTCAAAACTATAACTTAGCCCACATATTTTTTGAAAAACATTTCCTATTCCTCAACTTTGACATTTTTACTCAAAAGGTTTCTCTTAAAAGAGATAGTACTCAAAACTCCTCATGAACTCTTTTGGAAATCGGTGTTTCCTCTTTTCTCAAATGTATGAACATTTCTCTTGGGAATACTTAGTTCCCATATATTCATTTTTTAAAAATGAAACTCAACTTTACTCTTCCACAACTCAGTACTCAAATCTTTATAACAAGTTTAAAAGATTGTAAAGACTTCCCAAAATGACTCGAAAGAACTTTCAAGACTTAACTCTTAACTCTACCTTGAACTTGAATTATGAATTCAAGGTTATGATTCATGATATAAAGGACCTCGTGATGATTGAATGAGTTTTATATAGTTAATAATAATATGAACGAAAAACACTGTCTGAGGAGCAAGGGCGTGGCGCAGAGATGAATTAAAATATTTGGTCGCAAAATAATTTTTGAAACAGTGGAGTCCGCATTCTCTCCGCTACGCGGAGAGAGAAAATTTCTTTGGGGGAGCAAGTCCGCAACACAAACCTGGGCACCAAATTCTGCCCGATATTTTCTTCCTCTCCCAAACTCGATTCAACTCATACCCACTAAAATTCTAAGGTAAAAAAGCTTGAATTCTTATAATCTAGAACAATTTTAGCTAAACCCACCCAAGAACTATCGGTTTACTCAACTCCTTAACAAAATATTTGCCTCAAGACTCAATCAAACATCAAAATTCAAGAATTAATGGCAACACTTCAAGAAACTCATCAAGAAATTAATTTCTCAATCTTTATGGATGAATTCGATAATGTAAAACATGATTGGTGTGTGAGCGAATGAACCCAATACTATGAAAACTTACATACATCTTAGGGATCAAAACCTTGGCGAAACAACCCTCGATCCACAAGAAATCTCGATGAATGCTTTGAACCCTTTCCTTTTTTCTCTTCTTGAACTCTCTTCTAAACCCTAAGCGTACTTGGGATTACGAAATCTGACCCAAATCAGTTTAGACCCCTAAAACCTTACTAAAACGCTTAAATTTGAAGGGGTAAGGAAAAGACCAAAATACCCCTCATAATTTTGGGTAACTTTCCTTAATTGGACAGACTGACTTCAAATAGGCATATCTCCCTCATACGAGCTCGAAATTTAGAAATCTCAGTGGCATTGGAAAGATGATTCAAACACCTTTCATTTGATATCTTATGAGCCACCTAACTCATCAGGTACTGAAATTTATGGTCGTTTGAAGTTGTCCCAAAACTCACAACTTAAGCATAACTTGCAAAATTCTCAATTTAGCTATTTCCAACTTAGCGCTTTCTAAATTTAGCTCTTTCTAAGGCGGGATGTTACAATATCCACCTCTTGGGAACATTCGTACTCGAATGAGATCACTCTAAAGTAAAACTAAGGGTGGAAACATTTAACACCCAACTCAAACACTCAACATGCAAATGAACACAACATTTAAACTTAAGAAGTACCAAGAAAAGAATTAGTACCTTGATTTGGTTCTCTGGACTCAAAGAGATGTGGGTATCACTTATTCATATCCTTCTCAGCCTCCCAAGTAGCTTCCTCAACAAACTGGTTCCTCCATAAAACCTTGACTGATGCTACCTCTTTGGTCCTCAACTTATGAACCTGACGATTTAGAATCTGAACATGAATCTCCTCGTAAGACAGCATATCCTTAAAACCAATATTTTCAGTCCGTATAATAAGTGAAGGATCGCTCATACACTTCTTCAACATAGAAATGTGAAACACCGGATGGACTACTGCTAACTCTAACCGTAGCTCCAACTCATAGGCTACATTGTCAATCATCTTGGATATCTTGTAAGGACCAATATATTGTGGACTGAGTTTCCCCTTCTTGCCAAATCTCATAACACCCTTCATGGGTGAAACTTTCAACTAAACCCAATCATCCACCTCAAACTCTAAGTCACTTCTGCTAACATCAGTATAAGATTTCTAACGACTCTGCGCTATTTTCAACCTTTCTTGAATAGTCTTCACTTTCTCCATAACTTGATGAATCAAGTTTGGTCCTATCGACCCAGCCTCACCAACTTCAAACCATCAAATAGGAGATCTACATCTTCTCCCATAAAGAGCCTCATATGGAGCCATCTAGATGCTAGAGTGATAACTATTATTGTAAGAAAACATGAAGAGAGGTAAGTGATCATCCCAATTACCCTTGAAATTGATCACACAAACCCTCAACATATCCTCTAAAGTCTGGATTGTGCGCTCTGCTTGACCATCTGTCTGAGGATGGAAAGCAATACTCAAATTTACCTTGGAACCCAAACCTTTCTGAAAAGACTTCTAAAATTGTGCGATGAATTGCGCACCTCTATCTTGAAATAATGGACACTGGAACTACATGAAGTCGGACTATCTCTTGAATATATAACTTGGCATAATCCTCTTCTGTAAAAGTAGACTTTACTGGTAAGAAATAGGTTGATTTAGTCATTCGATATACAATCACCCAAATTGAATCATGCTTCCTGCGAGACCATGGTAAACACGTAATAAAATCCGTATTGATCATCTCCCACTTCCATTCTGGAAGATCTATGTTCTGAGCCATACCACCGGGCCTCTGGTGCTCCACCTTGACTTGTTGGCAATTCGGGCACTTAGCAACGAACTCTGCAATACACCTCTTCATACTACTCCACCAATAGACTTCTCTCAAGTCGCGATACATCTTTGTGGAACCTGAATGGATAGAATATCTAGAGCTATGAGCTTCCTCCATGATCCTCTCTTGGAGTTCATCCACCTATGGTACACGCAATCTACCTTGATATCTCAATACACCATTTCCCCTTTGTTCAAAACCCATCACTTTCTACTTATGAACATTTGCCTTCAATTTAAGCAATACATGATCTTGGTCTTGTTTCTCTTTCACCTTGGACACTAATGATGATTCAGCCACATTCATCACCACCACTCCTCCTTCGTTAGAATCCATTAATCGGACTCCCAATCGTGCAAGTCTATGCACATCTTTGGCTAATTCTTTCTTTCCTTCCTTAATATGGGAAGTAGTACACATAGATAACATGTTCAAAGCATCAGCAACAACATTAACCTTACTTGGGTGATAGAGAATACTCGTGTGATAATCTTTGAGTAACTCCAACCACCTCCTATGTCTGAGATTAAGCTCTTTCTGACTGAATACATACTGAAGACTCTTGTGATCAGTGAACACATCTACATTAACACCATAAAGATAGTGATGCCATATTTTCAAAGCAAACAGTACTACGACAACCAACTCTAGATCATAGGTTGGGTAATTCCTCTAGTGAATCTTAAGTTGTCTTGAGGTATAAGCTATAACCTTTCCATTCTTCATCAATACACATCCTAGTCCAATTCTGGACGCATCACAATACATAACAAAGCTTTGTGTTCCTTCTAGTAAGGTCAACACTGGGGCAGTAGTCAACCTAGATTTCAATTCCTAAAATCTTTTCTCACAAGCTTCAAACCATTGGAACTTAACTGTTTTTAGAGTCAACTTGGTCAACGAAGATGAAATAGATGAAAACCCCTCGACAAACCTTCTATAATAACCATCGAATCCCAAGAAAATCCTAATATTGGTTGGAGATGTGGGCCTAGGCCAGTTCTACAGTGCCTCAATCTTTTGAGTGTCAACTAGCATCCCATCACCAGAAACAATATGGCCTAAGAATGCCATAGACTCAAGCCAAAATTCACACTTACAGAATTTATCATACAACTCTCTATCCTTGAGAGTTTGAAGAACTACTCTGAGATGACTAGCATGATCTTTATCATTCCTCGAATAGATTAGAATGTCATTGATAAACATGATAAAAAACATATCAAGATTTGGCTTAAACACTTTGTTCATAAGATCCATGAACGCTGCAGGAGCATTAGTTAGGCCAAAAGACATAACCAAAAACTCATAACGACCATCACGGGTCTTGAAAGTTGTCTTAGGGATGTCACTTTCCCTTACTCTGAATTGATGATAGCCTGATCTGAGGACTATCTTAGAAAAACAAGTGGCACCCTGAAGTTGATCGAAAAGATCATCAATTCTCGGAAGGGGATACTTATTTTTGTCTCTAATTTATTTTATCCTTGGAGTTTTGTTTTGATATAAAATTTTCTAAATGATTTCAAAACATTACTCATAGGAATTATTTTTATATTTTTTTTATAAAAATAACAAAGGGTATCCATTTGCCTTCGACCTGACTTTCTGAAATGGGAATCCTAGAAGGTGGAGTTCAGTAACGACCGAGGAGAGGTTGAGAAGAAGACAATGAATGGAATGGTATGAGCCGAACAAAAGAGGCTCTCAAAAGAGAGCTTTCAACCTTCCTTTCTTCCTTTGGAAATATAGTAACATTGTTCAATTGACGGTAATCTATACACATTCTAAGAGAACCATCTTTCTTCCTCACAAATAAGACAGGAGCTCCCAAAGGTGAGACACTTGGTCGAATGAAGCCTTTCTCAAGAAGATCTCTCAACTGTTCTTTAAACTCTTTCAACTCAGTTGGAGCCATTCTATATGGCGGAATAGAGATAGGATGAGTATCATGAAGAATATCTATACCAAAGTCTATTTCTCTCTCAAGAGGGACCACGGGAAGATCATTTGGAAAGACCTCTGGAAACTCACTCACAACTCGAACTGACTGAATAGGTGGTGTCGCAACACTAGAGTCATTAACTCGGACTAAGTGATAGATGCACCCCTTGGAAACTAACTTTCTGGCCTTAAACGTATGAAATAAAATGACCATTAAGCATTGTTGAACTACTCCTCCACTCTATAACTGGCGCATTAGGAAACTAGAACTTAACTACTCTAGTCCTACAATCAACTGAGGCATAACATGCATGAAGCCAGTCCATACCTAGAATAACATCAAAATTTACCATGTATAACTCGACTAAGTCAGCCATAGTGTCCTTGTGATTGACAAAAATGGTACAATCACGATAAACTCTCTCAGCAAGAATAGACTCACCCACATGTGTGGAAACACTGAAGGGCTCAAGAAGTTAAACAGAAAGGATATTGAAATTCATAAAAACATAAGGAGTCACAAAAGATAGACTCGCATGTGGATCTAGCAAAGCATATACATCAAAAGAAAAGACTTTGATTATACCAGTGACAACATCTTGCGAGTTTTTTTGCTCTTGGTGACTTGTGATAGCATACAGATGGTTTGCTCCTTCACCTGTCCTTGAAGTAGCTCCTCTAGGTGCAACTCTATCTAGTGGAGTCACTGAAGAATATTGGGCTTTATTGCCCTCATTACCATTTCCCTGCATATTCTTACGACATTCTCTCATGAAGTGACCATTCTGACCACATTTGACACAACAAGTGGAGCCATCACAACACACTCCTTAGTGGTTCCTACCACACTTAGCACAAGCAGGAGTCCCATTACCTCCTTGTGCCACACTACCTTGAGACTATGCAGGTCTAGCTCTGAAGTATTATGAATTCTGATTCTTGAGCTCACCTATCTTCCTTGGTGCAAGTGCACCATCAAATGATGGAGCAGGTCCATTTGGTTTGTGTTGACAAAAAAGATCAGTTTGTATTACTCTTGTATGTACTTGAATGTGGCTATTCTTCAGCAAATTTGAGTCTCGGTTCTGATCAATAGTGATGACTCAAATAGTGCTCATTATCGAACGAACATGAATGTGCGATTAAAATGAGACCAAGTGAAGTTACATAGTCAATATGTGAACTCTTTGCATCTCGTTGGGACTAGCCAAGTATCAAATTGATTCTCTTGTGAGGAACGTTGCACACTAGCGAAAGTGTGGAGTCTTGTTTGACTTTGGTGTCAATGCCTTGTGTGATGAGCTTACTGTGAACCATGCATGATAACACCTAGAATTTTCCCCGTTGGTCCGGTCGACTAAGTAAGGCTATCTCTTGATATGATCTTAGGCAACTTCGAAGAGTGTGAGCCAATTTGACATATACCTCTTTTGTGGCCTACCTTGTGAGTGTGTGAACCTCTTTTGAACACCCTTGAGCCTTACCTTTCTTTGGAAGAAACTTGATGAAAACATGACCTTTCTTAATCTGCTACCTATAATCCTCTTGAATTGTGGTTGATCGAATAGCCAACTTAGGCCAAAAGCCTAAGTTGTGGGTGTGGTGAGAAGAGAAGGCAAGTCAAAAAGTGCAAGAAAAGTCCCCTTTAACCCATGGTGTTGAGAAAAATGGAACCTTCCATACAAAAAAAAAGAGAAGAAAAGTAAAAGAAAAAGAAAAAGTTGTGAAATAAAGTTATGAGAAATGTAAAAAGAAAGGGGGTTCCAAACAATCCATGGAAGGGAATAATGGGATGACTTATGAGCACTAAAGAAAATGATGAAAGAAAAGGAAAGGGAGTGTTGAAAGCACCACATTTCACGAGGATGAAAGTCACTGAGCCTAAATGACCATACATTTGCACTCAGCCCCATTATAAACCTTGAAAAGACCTTTTTTATCTTGAGTGAGCTGAAATAATTGTTGATTGGAAAATACGGGAAAACCTCTAGGTGAAAGCATGCATTGTGTTTTTCTTTGTGAGAGTGAGTGTTGAATTTGATTCCGGAACTTTAAATGATTACACCATTGTGTGTGAATATGGAATCATTCTTTGTGTGAGGGCATTTGAATACCTTTGTTGAGCTCGAACTTGCATTCGAAGCAAGTATAGTGAGCTTGAGAATCTTTGATAATGGTGTGGCACAACTTGAGTCTTTGGGTATACAATTGATCCTTGCATGAGTAAGTTGAGCCTTGTTGTGTACATTCATGATTGAGTCTTGTGTAGCACTATTTGAGACATCCTTTTTGAACTGCTGAACCTGAGTTTTACTTGAGGACAAGCAAAAGTTTAAGTTGGGGGTGTTGATGAGTCCACAATTTGGACTCATTTAGGGTTATATTTTAATAGAATTAGTGTCCTCAAATGCATATTTTGTCTCAAAAACTGATGTTAACTCTTAAGTTTCAGGTATTTGGATTGAGAGACAAAGCTTGGACGCTATCAAGCAAAAAGGAACAAAGTGGCTGAAAGAACGGAGAAAAGACTTCCTGAGGATCGCCTAAACTGTTAGGTGAATCGCCGAAAGGTCCTAAATCCCGCCGAATATTCCAGTGTCCTGAGCCCTGAGGGAGAAGGTCAAGTCTTAGATGAAAAGGAGCAATTCGTGCGTCGCCGACCAGTTCCGCGAAGCAGCACTCTATCGCTCAATGCCTCAAAACACGAGAATGCTGAAGGCAAAAGCATAAAGGCGATGAACCAGACCAAAGGGCGGATCGCCTAGTGTGTCGGCGATCCCGACTAACTACGCCGAACGGTCCTTCACAGCAAAAAAATTCAAACATTATAAATACTTGTTTAAATTGTTAGCTTAGTATCAGACTTTAGAAAAAAAATATTTGGAGACTGAGAATATTTCAATTTTAGTTCTTAGAGTTTTTGGAGACATTGTGCTTGAACTTGAAGATTTGAAGATTTTCAATTCCAAGAAATTTGAAGTGGGTCTCGAAGAATCTTCATCCTTGACGTGTTTAAAGACTTTATTCATCGTACCCACTTGATGAAAACACTTGTTGGTAACGGTTTCGATCTCTTTTTCATGTCTAGCTAAAACCCCAATTCTTAGGGTGTGATTTTGTGAATATGGATTAAATTTACTGTTGGGTGTTGCTTATTGTTGGTATATTCGTTGTTTAAATGTTATTTCATTTAGCAATTGTGTTGGAACTTAATGAGATTGTAGTTGCAAATACGATTTCATCTTAGTGTTTTTGGCTTGCTCGAGAGAGAGGTTTTAAAACTAAGACTACTAAATCGATAGCCGATGGTTATTGGATCATCGTGGGTTCAGCTCGAGAGAGTGAATCCTAGACCCTCTCCCACACTTTTAGCTGGAGAGAGTGAATGGGCTAAGGCGGAGGCCGTGCTTAAATGCGATAACTCGGTGTTCGAGAGAAACCGAGTTGATTCGGGGTAAGTTGTTCGAGAGAGAATTTACCCCCACTAAAGTCTAGCCTAGTTACAATACTCAGCGATGTACTATCAATAGCATTTACCCAATAATGTCTTTTATCCCATATTTCTATCACATCCCAAGAATCCCGTCTCCCTATCTCGTTTCCTTATATTTTTGTCATTTTTGTTGATTATATAATACAAACCCCCATTGATAATTGATGTTTGCGTCACCCCTTAGACTTAGTATGTTTGTATTCGATAATGTTTATAGATATGATTGATTAGAACTTGATTTTACTTTTCTATTAAATCTCGAAACCACTCCCTGTGGGAACGATCCCAACCCTTGGTTGGGTTATATCACTACACTCGATAATTAGCACTTGAACCGAAGTAGTGTCCTGATATGTGAAGTCAAAATGCAGGCTACTGGTCTGGCATATCTTACCACAGCGGCCAAAATCCCGCCACAGCGGGATGAAGGCTGCCAAGCAGCCTTTATCTAGGATGAACACCAGGCTCGACAATGGCATCTTTTCGTCCCAAAATCCCTGTTTTCTTTAGAATTTCTGCAAATCAGAGTATATTAACTACCCTAGAACCCAAATATGCAATTATATTGGTGGAATAACTCCTAAATACCCCTCAAATTCGAGTTTTAAGCAAAGGAACTTTTCAACTTCCCCTACCCATTTTTGTATCAATTTACCCATATTTTTACAAAATCATTACGCCCAGGACGTTTTGGAAACGTTGGGGACGTAAGGGAAGTGACCATGCTACATTTAGTATACCAATCAAGCAACCTAGTTCAAATTTCAAAATAACTACCCCAAAACCAATTTTAACCAATTAATTAGTAGCATGCAATCATTGTTAGTTAAACAATGAAGTAAAGAGCGTAAGGAATGAGAAATGTACCTGAGTTTCGACGTTCGGAGGAGAGTGATTTGGGAAGTTTAGAAAGAAATGGGAAAATTATGTCCCTTTTCCCCCTTTTTACTGTTGCCTGATCTCCTACCTTAGCGGGAGATCCTCGCCACAATGGCCCTGCCTCAGCGATAGGCTGCCGCCCTGGCGGGCCAGGCCGATTATTTTAAAAATATGTCGATCTTCATGTGTTGCATCAGAGTTTCTTCTAGTCTTAGGGTATAACACCTTTTCATGTGTTAATTAATTAAAAGTCACGATTCGTTGTGGTTTCCATATTTGATCAATTCGGTAGTTGGGAGTGTCCTGGAATTAGAGCTTGTGATGTCCGTAGACTAGTCATTCAGGGATGAACGAGGGGTAAATTGGTATCTATTGTAACGACAGGAATCGTCATTATTTAGGAAAGGCAAAAATCTGCGAAAATTCTGGGCCACTGTCCTGCAACAATGGGCATGTTGCCGCTAGGGCTGCTGCGCCAGGACGGGATAGGCGAGACAGAACGTAAATTACAAGAAATCCTATTTTCTCCATATTCCCAAAAAACCTAAATAAGTCGTAAAATACCCTAGAAACCTCAGAAAAGCTGCTCTAAGCTTGGGAATAAAGGAGAAGGAGATTTCTAGCATGGGGATGGAAAAAATCTTACAAATTCTTGGCTAAATTCACCGTCACGAACCCGGAAAAACTCGAATCGAAGTCAAAAGCTCTATAACTAACTTGGATCGGTTGCCACGTTCCGGCATAAATATGGGATCGATTGCCACGTTTCAGCATAAACATGGGATCGGCTGCCATGTTCCGGCACACTAAATTGAGATTGGTTGCCACGTTTCAGCATGCTAACTGGTTGAATTTGGGTTCCGTGAGATGGTCAATGATGTGCTATTAAATGTGAGTTGTTCGGTGTTCGTGTGCTTGTTGATAATATGGTAGATGCTTAATATACGCTTGTGAGTATAGTGTGGTATTGGTTGTATAGGTTGTACTTAGTAGACTCGTGTTATGACGATTTATAGTTGGTGGTTCGTGGGATGTAATGGCGAGAGTAGAGATAGTAAACGCGATGGAATATGTTTGGTTGATTTCACCTTAGGAGAAAGAAGATTGGGTTAGTGTGTGGAAAGTTGAATTAATGTATTATGTGACTATGGTGGGGTAATGTAACGAGGAAGCAAGGGTATGACGTGAGTGGTTAGTTGAATTGGCGGGGGTGGTACTTGGGGATTGACTATGTGTTTAGAATGGTTAAGACATGATCAAGAATCTGGTAAGTGGGTTGATTAAAATTGGGTTAGTAGTTAGAATGCTAGTGTGATTTGAAGGTATTTCAATGAAAAGGGTGAAGGTGGAGAAGCGAGTGGTTTATTTCATGATCTTACTAGTTGGTTTCCTATGTTATGTGGTGAGCTTGGGTTGACCGATGATGCCTACCAGTATGTGTGTTTTGTACTGATACTACTATTGCTATGTCTTTTGACATAGTCTGGATGCATGATTGGTGACGTTTCATTAGGTGAAGACGAAGAAAATCTCCAGCAGCTTTTATTCTTCCTTCTGCATGGTGGGAGATGTGTCTTTTATTTATCTAGTCTAGTTGTTCTTTTAGTAGCTCTTGTGCCTATTTAGACTAGATCCATTGGGAGTTATTTAAATTACCTTACAAGTTTAACTAATAGTGTGTCTAAAGGCGTTATTTATAAAATCATAGTGTTATATTTATTCCTGTTTTCTTAAAATTTCCGCATGTTTTTACTATTGGGGTATGAGGGTTCTCCTACTTAGGTGTTAGAGTGGGTGCCCGCACGGCCCAGTGGGTTGGGTCGTGACATAATCATATATATATATATATATATATATATATA
>JAJOOI010029852.1:0-10899 GCA_029582585.1 Solanum bukasovii | reverse complement strand
GTGTAACAAATTTTGGAAATTATGAAAGTAATTAGTAAGCAAGATTCAAACTTTTGTAGTTATCAAATTGAGAAGGAAACTAGGGAGTATGTGTTCCCTATAAGCTCATAACTCCGTAATCCTAGTAATAGCAATCCCTTCCTAGTGTATTACATGCAAAGCGATAAGTTATGTATCTTTAATTCCTTGGTCCGGCATCTAGAAAATTTCACCCTGCACCTTGGTCCAACTACGTGTGTATAATTTACTAACCCTTACCATTACCTCATATAGACGTCACATCGATGTATGGCTTAGTTTTCACCCTCGCACCAATCGACATTAATTCTATTAGATAGTATCACACTAACTCTATGTAGATAATTCTTTTCTTATTAACTACCTCCTTGGTCTGGCAGGTAGCAACAAGGCGAGTTCTAACGTTGCGCACCGTTAAAAAAACTTCTAGACGAAAGAATTATCAATGCATGCAAAACACTATTCCGGAATTACTTAGTTACTATTCATACTTCGTTAATCGCTCATGGTTCCCACAACCCTAGTTGTGAATTTAGTTACCCATGTTAGAAAGAAAACAATTCATAATATTTGAAGAATAAATCATGAACTTACGTAGTATAGTAGAGTAATCACAGAATTTCAACTTGAATTTCAAAGTAAAAATCACCAAAATGTACTTAGGAAATTAAGAATTGCTAAAGTTGCAAGTTAATCTCCAAAGCCAAAAACTAGAATAAAAGTAATGAAGTCTAACCCCCTAAAAACGAGGTTTACATGCCCTATATATAGAAAAATAGGTCCTAACTAAAAAGGAAATGAAATAAGGCAATAGTGTTTCAGGACGCGATTTCGATTGACGATACTGACCTACGGGCCATGGATTGATCTACGGTCCGTAGGTCCCTTCCGTGATTCAGGACTTGGGCAAATTTCTAACTTCAAAATCTTCAAATCTCTGAACCAAATGACGGAGCACCAGTACGGACCATGGATTAATCTACGGTCCGTGGATCCTCCTCCGTAGCTCCATACTTAGAATCTTCAAAATCAGGTACTGGAACCCCTCTCTGAATCATTTAATGGATCAGCAGTACGGTTCGTAGATCAATCTACGGTCCGTCGATTGCAACCTTAGTTCCACACTTGGTCAAGAATTCCCTGATTTTCCTTCAAGCCTTGCCTACCCATCTATGACACCCATGTATGGAGCGTGAATGGACCTACGGTCCGTGGATCACCTCCGTATATGCCCTTTTCTGCACATCCTTCAGTTTCGTCTCTCAGTTTCCATGTCTGAACATATTTCCTGCAAACATGAGAAAAATACATAAAAACCAATACAAAATGGCCCTAGACACACACAACTCTTAAGTGAAATGTATTAAAAATATCGTAAACTCACGGTATATCACAAGGTATATTAGGTCCTTTTGATGGGGCATATAAATCGGACTCCACATTTAGATCATGTTGTTTTATGTCGATTATTAGTAGCTCCCATAGTCAGATTCTAGTGCATTGACCAGGGTACCAGTTACAGTTCAGTATTCAGTTTCAGCATGAATAAACTTGGTCATTGCATTAAGTCAATTCATGTTCAGTATTTTTAGTATAGTATCATGCTCATGTTATATCATTGCACAGTTATATGCTTTGTTTAGTTATGTATATTATTCAGCTTTACTCTATCCTGCATACTCAGTACCTTTCAAGTACTGACGCATACTCTGCTCTACATCTTCTCATGATGTAGGTTCAGGTTCTCAGCATTCAAATCACGCATAGATCGGTTCCCGCTCTCCAATTCAAAAACATCAGCGGTGAGTTCCCAGAAGTGTTTCCAGAAGATCTTTATGGAGTTCCTCCCGAAAGGGAAATCGACTTTGGAATTGATCTCCTTCCAGATACCCAGACTATTTCTATTCCTCCTTACAGAATGGCTCCACCTGAGCTTAAGGAATTGAAAGAGCAGTTGAAAGACCTTCTAGATAAGGGCTTCATCAGACCTAGTATTTCCCCATGGGGTGTACCAGTGTTGTTTGTTAAAAAGAAATATGGTTCTCTCAGGTTGTGCATTGACTATCAACAGTTGAACAAAGTCACAATCAAGAATAAGTACCCTATTTCCAGGATTGATGACTTGGTTGACCAACTTTAGGGTGCTAGTCATTTCTCAAAGATAGACCTCATATATGGTTATCATCAGCTCAGAACCAGAGATAGTGACATCCCAAAAATAGCCTTCAGAACTCGGTATGATCATTATGAATTTGTAGTTACGTCATTTGGACTAACGAATGCTCCTGTAACTTTCACGGATTTGATAAACATAGTGTTCAAGAAGTATTTGGACTTGTTCATTATCATTTTTATTGATGATATCCTCATTTACTCTAGGAATGAGGAAGAACATGCGACTCATCTGAGGGTTGTCCTGTAAACTATTAAGATCGTTAGTTATTCGCTAAGTTTAGCAAATGTGAGTTTTGGCTGCAATTTGTTGCTTTTCTTGGTCATATTATGTCTAGCGAAGGGATCCAAGTCGATTCTCAGAAAATAGAAGCAGTGAAACAATGGCCCAGATCTGTCTCTCCTACGGATATCAGAAGTTTCTTGGGTTTTGCTAGTTATTACAGAAGGTTCGTGGAAGGATTTTCATCCATAACTTCTCCATTGACTAAGTTGACTCAGAAAAAGGTTAAGTTTCTGTGGTCAAACGAGTGTGAGAAGATCTTCTTAGAACTGAAAACCAAGTTAACTATAACTCCTATTTTGACTCTGCCAGAGGGTTCAGTTGGTTATGTGATCTATTGTGATTCCTCCAGAGTCGATGTAGGTTGTGTATTGATGGAGCGAGGTAAGGTTATAACTTATGCTTCTAGACAACTTAAGGTGATTGAGAAGAACTATCCGACTTATGACCTCAAGCAGGCAACAGTAATGTTTGCACTTAAGATTTCGAGACATTACTTGTATGGTGTTCACGTAGATGTGTTCACAGAACATAAGAGCCTTCAGTATTTGTTCACCCAGGAAGAGTTTAATTTTTGCCAGAGGAGATGGCTTGAGTTCCTCAAAGAATATGATATGAAAGTGCTTTATCATCCTATGTAGTAGTAGATGCTCTTCCTAGACTATTAATGGGTACTGTAGCACATGTTGAGGAAGAAAGAAAAGAACTAGAAAAATATGTTCACAGGCTTGCTCACTTGGGCGTTCGCCTTATTAACATATCAGATAGTGGTGTAACAGTTCATAATGGGTCAGAATCATCATTTGTAGCGGACGTGAAGGAAAAGAAAGATAGTGATATGATAATGCTACAACTAAAGGGTGTAGTTCATCAGCAGAGAGTTGAGGTTTTCTCCCAAGGGGGAGTTGGTATGCTTCGCTATCAAGGTCGATATGTGTTCATAAGGTGGGTGAGTTGAGACAATAGATTCTTGCAGAGGCCAATAACTATAGGTATTCTAATCATCTAGGCATCACTAAGATGTACCGTGATCTGCGGGAAGTCTTTTGGTGGAATGGTATGAAAATGGATATAGCAGATTTTGTGGCTAAGTGCCCAAATTGTCAACAAGTGAAGGTAGACCATCAGAAACCAAGAGGTATGACTCAAGAGATCAACATTCCTACTTGGAAGTGGGAAGTGATCAACAAGGACTTTATTACAGGTTTACCTCGTACTCGCAAACAACATGATTCCATTTGGGTGATAGTTGATATAGTTACTAAATCTGCGCAATTTTTGGCTGTCAAGACTACAGATTTTCTAGAGGACTACGCCAAGACTTACAATAATGAGATAGCCAGGTTGCATGGAGTTCCTTTGTCTATCATCTCAGATAGAGGTTCTCCGTTTACCTCTCATTTCTAGAAGTCATTTCAGAAAGGTTTTGGTTCTCAGGTTAATCTAGTACAAACATTTCATCCACAGATGGATGGTCAGGCAAATCATACCATTTAGACCTTAGAGGACATGTTGAGATCTTGCGTGATTGATTTTAAGGGTAGTTGGGATGATCACCTTTCTCTTATGGAGTTTGCCTACAATAATAGTTATCATTCCAGCATTCAGATAGCCCCTTATAAAACATTATATGGTCATAGGTGTAGATCCCTAGTCGGTTAGTTTGTAGTAGGTGAAACAGCTTTGATAGGACCATATTCGGTTCATGATGCCATGTAAAAAGTTCAGCTTATTAGAGATATACTTAAGACAACCCAGAGTCGCCAGAAGTCCTATGCAGATGTAAGGAGAAGGGACTTGGAGTTTCAAGTTGATGATTAGGTTTTCTTGAAAGTGTCACCTATGAAGAGGGTGATGAGATTTGGCAAGAAAGGGAAGCTCAGTGCTAGATATGTAGGCCCTTACAAGATCTTGAAAAGATTTGGTAAAGTGGTTGATGCGTTAGATTTGCCAGCATAACTATCAGTAGTGCATCCGGTCTTTAACATTTCATTGTTGAAGAAGTTTGTGGGTGATCCAACATCTATTGTACCATTGGAAAATGTAGTTGTGAAGGATAGTATCACTTATGAGGATGTGCCAGTTGAGATTCTTGATCGTCAGGTTCGAAGGTTGAGAAACAAAGAAGTCGCTTCAGTTAAGGTTTTGTGGAGGAGTCAATCCATAGATGGAGCTACTTGGGAAGTAGAAGCAGCCATGAAGGCCAAGTATCCTCATCTCTTTTCTTCCGATTCCATCCCAGCTTGAGGTAACAGTTCCTTTCTAGATTTTCATTTATTCATGCGTAGCTTCTGTCTTAGTATCATTTTTCTTCTATTTGTACTTGCATTTTCAGCGTGTTTGCATATTGGAACTTAGTTCAGTCATAAATCAGTTTCTAGTACTTAGTGGTGGGGTTTGCAGCTCTTTCCCAATCTATCTAGCTAGTTTAGACTTCATTCGAGGATGAATGTTCCTAAGAGGGAGATATTGTAAAACCTTGAAAACCAATCTTAGAAAATACAGTAGAAATACTAGCAGAACCAGTGAACCACGATAGGGTTGATGGGCCGTGAGAGGGACAATGGTCCGTTGACCTGCCCGTGGACACAACACCTTCTAGCATAGGTGGACCACAGAGTCCTTCACGGGCCGTGGACCACCTTATGGGACGTACTGGCACTCATGGGAGCCAGGTAGAGTCCACCAGGCCCAGACGTCACACTACGGGGCCCTTCACGGGCCGTGGTGGCGCCCATCGAAGCCCTCCCCAGAAATAACTAGGGAAAATGTCTAAGGGTCGACTCACGAACACAGGTTGTGGTCTTTGTTCGTCAATCAAAGCCCTCAATAGACTCTCTCTAAGCCAGTCCACGGTTGACAGGACGAACCGGGGTCAGTCCATGGTCAACTTCATCTGTAACGACTTGAAAAATGATAGGATGAACTAGAGCCTTATTGTGTGGGTTAGTGTAACCTTAATTTGATCTCTAGGTTGTTTTAGACCTAACTTGAGCAAGAGAGAAGCCTAGGGTGCAAGCTAGGGCCTTAGCTAGAAAGTTTGAGTAAAAGAAACCTTGTTCTTAGAGGGGCTGATTGGCGATGGGGATGTTTGATCTCCCAAAGGGTTGGGCGAGTCGCCCTTGTGATCGCCTAGTGGCTTCCCCATTTGGCCAAGATGCTGAACCATAGGGCGAGCTAAGCAAGCTTGCCAACCAGCTTGGCGTGCAGCCCATTGACCCTCTTGATCGCCTAGTGGACTGCCCAATTTGGGAGAGCACTGGAAAATTAGGAGAGCCAAGGGTGCACTTGGCGAGTCACCTAGTGTCCTTGACGAGCCAAGAGGGGAAAATGGGCGAGGTAAGCCGTGAAGGAGGTGAAATTTTAAGTTAGAGCTTTAATGGTCTCTGAGTCCTCTTTCAAATGCCACCGAGTTTGCTCAATTCCAATCTCAAAGTAAAATGTTATGCCTGAAATAGTGAAGCACTGTCAGGCTGGAAAAATGGGCGAGCCAAGGGCCATTAAGCGACTCGCCTAGTGCGCTTGGCGAGCCAATGGGTGCAAAGGGCGAGCTTCGACGGGCTTGGTGTAAACTTTTAAGTTACAACTTTAAGGGTCCTTGGTGCTTTTCCAAAGTTAAGTCCTTATTATTCTATTCCTTTCCTAAAAACCATAAGACCTTTTTGTGACCTAAATACTTTCATTTAAGCCACTCCAAATAAAATAAAAGATATACCCACCTCATCTAAATTATTTCTCTCTCTAGAAGTTCCAAAATAAGAAGATGAAGAAGAGGGAGCTAGGGTTTTGGATTCAAGGGGTTTTTTTCATCAAATTTCTTAGGGAATTTTAGTAAAGGTATGGTGATCCTTCATCTAAGGTTAGTTTTCACCCTAGAGTTAATTTCAAAGATCTTTTCAAGGTTTTCAAGTCCCACCAAAACCTAGATTTCACTCAAACTCATGGGTTCTTGCATCAAAAGATTTTAAATGATAAAGTATGATTACATTGATCTTTAATAGATGTTTTAAGATGAAAAACTCTATGAACTTATGATTTCTCTAAATTCCTAAATTTGGCCTATGAAGTGGGTATTATAATTATGAATGAATATTGATGGAATTATACTTATATTGAATTATATTATTGAATTCTATTGTTATCTATGCCTATGTATTTGGAATTGTTGGAGGATTGAGGAATTGTGATCATGGCTTTGGAAAGAACAAGTTGTGACCTAATTCTCATGTAAAGTAGAATTGTTCTTGAATTATTGATCTACTGGAAAGGTGGAGGCGTCTATTTACTTTGTATATTGATCTACTTGAAAGGTGGAGGTGGTTACTTATGTGTACATTGTGATCATGGCCTTGAAGGCATTATATGAGGAATTGAAGTATTGTCATGATGTTGTGTATTGTGATATGAAGGTTATACTTGTGGTTTCAATGGTAGAATGATGATCTTATATGGAATTTGAATGTGAATGTGTTGTGTTTGAAAGTGTATTCTCACTAAACACTTATGAATGTTGATAGTAGAATGTGAAGGGTTTCTATATTTTAATGTCTTATCTTGACTTGGTAGACATAGGTAACCTCTTCATGAGAAAGGAAAGCTATATTAAATGTGATCTCTTGACTTGATAAGCTTAGGCATCCTTCTCTTGAGTATTGATTGTAGCTTGAGTTAAATGTCATAATGTCTTGAATTAATAGACCTAATGTTGGTAGCCTCTTCATAAATAAATGAATGAATGTCTTGATTGGTAGAACTAATGTTGGTAGCCTTTCTATAAATGACAAATGGGGTATTTTAGACTATGACCTGAATCGGTTGACCTAAAGTTGGTGGCCCTCTAGAACCCTATGTGAATATTAAACCTTGAAGCAGTAGACCTAATGGTGGTGGCCTCCTTCTTGTGTGAAATGATGAACCTAGAAATAGTAGACCTAATGATGGTGGCTCTCTCTAGGAAGATCAATGAGCTATCCTTAATGTACCTTGAATGGTAAACCAATTGGTGGTGGTCCTTCTTGGTAAAAGTACTTAGGGTCGGTAGGGTTAATGTTGGTGGACCTCTTTAGTACAATAATGTGAATTAAACTACTCTATGGGAACTAAGGCTAAACACTGAGTGGATATGGTTAAGATGGTGGCTCTTCCCAATGAAGAGTCTAGAGTCCAATGAACATCTTTGGATATCCCATAAACTATGCGCCAACATAGGATGTGTTTTAGTTCTACCCTTGGCAAGTAGAAGACCTTCCACAGTGTGGGTTTGTGACACCGGATTCGATGATTAGCTCTCACGGTCTATGTCGGTTAATACCTATTCTCATCATGTGAGATGTACACTCTAGTTATTTGATTGGTACTACAAAGTGTAGGTAGTAGTATGTGAGGCTATCTATACATTGCATGAGTAGGCTTTGAAGGTGCTATAGTGAGTTCTCTAAGTCTTAATGACTATGGTTTGAATGTCCTCCTTGGAAGAAGTTAAGGAGAATGTTGATCTAATGTCTATTGAATGAAAGTCCTCTAAATGCATGAAAGTGTCCTGAATGAATCTAATGAAGATTTTTGACTTATACTTTAAATGAAATGATGAATGTGTAGCTTATAATGATGAAATGAGTTACTTAGCATGTTGTGTTGAATTGTAAATGTTCTTATTTATTGTAGCCTTGAGGAACACCTGGGTGTGTATGAAGAGGTAGTGTGGGCTGTCACTTTATGTCTTACTTAGGTGTAGCTTAGGGTAACTTTAGATATAGGTCCTAAGATGATGAGCTGACTTACTTGACGAATGTGCTTATGTGTTGTATGTTGGTACTAGTTGAGCATGATTACTTGTAATGTGAAGAATGATAAATAATAAGTTCAACTTTGGCGACCTTAAGGTGGTGCCTTAGTGTGGGTGGTGGTATGAGACGCTATCCATACATTGCACAAGGTATAGCTTGAGGGTTACTTGAGGTGGAGGTTCAAGGTGAAGGTAAAGGTTTTTATGTGATTTTGTTCAAATGTGAATTATACTACTTTGTATGTTGATTGGGACTTATATTGTGCCTGTTGTATCAATGTTCATGAAGTTTTACAAAAAGGGCATAAAAGCATGGCTTTCAATCAAATGTCTTTTTTTAAGCACGTTTTTGCATGGTCATGATACTTAGTACATCTAATGTGCTAATCCCATTCATTTCCCTTTTTACCAAAGTGTAGGCTTTGGAGATGTTGGTGTTCTATTCTTGAAAGATAAGTTTCTAAGGTGCTTGAAGATGAAAACTTGGTGAGTCCTTATAGTTTCAAGGACAAAACCCATCTTGTTCCTTTTATGTCCTTAGTATATGTTAAAGCTTTTGTATGGGCTGATTCCCAATGTTGTATTCAAAGTATTAGATGGTTTGAGACATAGTATATAGAGTTTAGAAAGTATTCCGCTTGCTTTTTAATGAAAATGTCTTTATTGTAAAGAAAGTGTTTAATTCCTTTCTATTTTGAAGTATCTTATGTAATGAATGAGCTATGAGGCTGGTATAAGACTCCTTCGGGGTCGAGTACATCGTGTTACGACTAGGGGGTTTTCTCAAGTTGTGACAAACATCGTATCAGAGCACAATATTTTGGAATGGTCTTAGGATGTCTCAAACCACATCTAGTAGAGTCTTGTTCATAATGTGAAGCACACCACATTATGAATAGGAGGCTATTGGGTGTTAAGAAAGTTTCACTTTTTCATTCTTCAAGTTGTGCCATAGAGTTTTACTCTATAACATCTTTCCCTTATTCCTTATGTGATGGTATTTAGAGTATGACCACTTAAAAAGAGTATGCTAGATGGGTTTAGGGAGAGAAAATGTTGGTTGTTATGAAAACTATGGCTATGTGACTTGATAGATGTGAGATGGAAGATTGTGATGTTGACTTTAGTGTGAATGGGTTGCTTTATAGTTATGTGTGATGTTGGTAGAAGGTTATGATTAGTTTTGAGGTATGTTGAAAGAATTGAAAGAAGTGAAGCTTAGAAGAGTTGGTATAGGCTTACTCCCAAGTGGGGGATAATGTGTCCATATGGTAAGGTCTTTGATTGTCCTTGATGTTCATAAGTTAGGCTTGATTGATGATCTCACCTTAAGAGGTGTAGTGAGTTTGAGGAGTTTAGACCTGGTGTGGTAGAATCATATGAGACATTGAGTGATGTGGTAAGGTTGATTGTGAGCAAGAGTTTCTTAATAAGGACCTTCCTAGTTTAAAAGTACCGGTATGTTGATGGTTTCTTGTAAGTTGTGGATGTCTTGATTAAGGTTCCTTTGTGGTGTTCATGTTGACCTTAGTTGGGTTTACTCCTAAATGGGGGATACTATGAGGAGTAGTAAGGTTGTTGAGAGTTCCGATATCCTTACCTCTTCTTTATGTGCCTATTCAAACCTTAGACAAAGAGTTCCTTTTTGTCTTGTTTCAAATTTTTGGAGTCATGTGTGACATTGTGTTTCCATGTTCTCCTTATATTACACATGTTAAAGTTGGATTCTTGTTTAGTGGAGAAATTGAGTTTTCATCATTTATGTTCCTTATGTTGATTTTCATCTACTATGAGTTATCTCTGTACTTCATGAGGTTAAATTGTTGAACATGCCTAAATGTGCTTTTATGAGAAAATTGCATAATGTACTTAATGATTATATGATGAGCATGATATGAGTTGGAGAAGGAAGTTCCTCCAACGAGATGAGAAATGTTGATGTTTGGTGCATAATAAGTTTGTAGATGTACTTAGTACTTGCTTATGTTGAATTGAGGTTATTGATGTGGAGTGGATATTTCCACCTTTGTTTATGCATTGTATATGATGTTGCATGATAGATGGGCTGCTAGTATCGAGTCGTTTTTCCCTTAATGTGTTTTAAGTGTCATTCTAGGACGAATGTTCCTAAGTGGGGGATAATGTAACGACTTGAAAAATGATAGGATGAACTAGAGCCTCATTGTGTAGGTTAGTGTAACCTTAATTTGATGTCTAGGTTGTTTTAGACCTAACTTGAGCAAGGGAGTAGCCTAGGGTGCAAGCTAGGGCCTTAGTTAGAAAGTTTGAGTAAAAGAAACCTTGTTCTTAGAGGGTCTGTTTGATTGCCTAAAGTATTGGGTGAGTCGCCCTTGTGCCCTTGTGATCGCCTAGTGGCTTCCCCATTTGGCCAAGATGCTGGACCAAAGGGCGAGCTAAGTCCAAGCTCGCCAACCAGCTTGGCGTGCAACCCATTGACCCCTCTTGATCAGCTAGTGGACTGTCCAATTTGGGAGATCAGTGGAAAATTGGGAGAGCCAAGGGTGCACTTGGCGAGTCGCCTAGTGCCCTTGGCGAGTCGCCTAGTGCCCTTGGCGAGTCGCCTAGTGCCCTTGGCGAGTCGCCTAGTGCCCTTGGCGAGTCGCCTAGTGCCCTTGGCGAG